>CAUYTI010029363.1:0-29446 GCA_963575145.1 Galago senegalensis | reverse complement strand
CCTCCCAGAGTGGGGGACTCCTTTGCCACCACCGGTGGGGGTGCGCTAAGCTCTAGCAAGTACTTCCATGACTGCCTGGAGCAGGGGAACTCCGCTCCCGCAAGCCATCGCCTGTGGGAAGCTTGCGGCTCTAGCAACCAGTTCTGGGCCTGCCCAGAGCCCTAGAGCAGGGTGCGCCTCTCTGCCCGGTTCTGGTAAGCAGTTCTCGGCCCTCCCCGAGTGGGGGGACTCGTCCGCTGCCAGCGGGGGTGCGCTAAGCTCTAGCAAGTACTTCTGTGGCTGCCCGGAGCAGGGTAACTCCGCTCCGGTGACCCGCCGCCCGCGGGAAGATTGTGGCTCTAGCAACCAGTTCTGGACCTGCCCAGAGCCCTGGAGCAGGGAATCTCTGCCTTTTAAAATTCTGCTCTTGTCCACCTTTGGTGATTGTTTTCTTCTCCATGTTCAAACCATAACATTTGTTTGCACTCACCAGTATTTGTGACACAGTGGAAAGCCACTCCCACTGTGCCTCCTACTTTCTGCAAATAACTTCCCTTTTATTGATTATGAGGCTAATAAGGCTTCCATTTTTGACCAGTCCCTTGTAGGAGCCCTGGGAGAAATTCTTGCAATAAGTTTGTATATCTTCACAAAATTTTTATAAAGCATGTTATCTTTGATTCTCTTGCATGGAGTGGGGCACTCAATCATAAACATTAAGGTGCTATAAAATTAGGATCTCTGCACCTTCATTAAAAGTCTTGGACATGCTTGAACCAAGACATTGATTCCATCACCTTGCATGGCACATCATCACTTATTGCTCTTACGTCTTGGCTCTTTCTATTGGCCTGATGGGATTCCATGTGCTTTTTCTATAATATAATCACTTCCCTGCCAATATCTTCAAACTTGTTCCTATCCCAGTCAAAAGTATAACCCTGAATGATGAACCTGAACCCAAACATGGTTCATTCAAGCATTTGATTGTTCTGAAGCAAATTCAATGAACTAACTTGTGAAAAGTCACACGAACATATCAGAACAGACTCTCATTAGGCACTCTGTTGCACCTGCTGATTCTCCTTACTCCAGGCTGACCAGTTTACTCCTGCTGCTTTCTTCAAGTAGAAATTATAAGCAATATGACAGACTTCTTATCTCTCCACTATCAAATCTACCACTATATGTGTCTGAATATGACACTTATCTTTCTTCTTATTACAGTGAAAGGACAATTGTTTTATCAGGGACTCATAAGGTACTCAATACTTAATTTCTGTGTTGGATCATCAGTTTCTCTATCCGTATTGGATAATTCACAGAAATTTACAAAATTTACCTTTTAATTCTACCTTAAAACATAAAACCCTACTATTCAGAATCACTGCCTTTCCCACATACTGTCTTTTTCACCCTTTTCCAAGTGGATACTGTTCATACCACACTACTTATTGAAGAGTCCATCAATTCTCACTCATCTGCAATGCTTTTTCAGCCAACTTCTGATTTATTTTGTGGTCATATTTCTGCCTAGTTCTGCATTCTATGGCTCTTATATTACAAATGAATCTACACTTATTACTATACCTTTATAATAAGTATGATATCTAATCATAAGAATCCAGCAAAATCCATTGGTTTTGAAAGAAACAGCTGGACTCAAAACTCAGTCACACTACTAACCACCTATACAATTGACAAAGTTAATGCCTGTTATTTAGTTTGGCTTTGTGAAAAAAGATTGAGTTAGTTATCATACTACTTAAGGTTTAGGGGAAAACAAGAAGTACTATTTAACTTTTAGTTATTATTAATATTATTGTTATTATTTGTATATTGATACCTTTTGGTTTCTTACTATTCTGCACGAGTTTTGGATGCAGTTGGTTCTTGTGAAAATTCCTTTAGGATATTTGAAAATCAATGATTATTGTACTTCATTATGACTACAGAAAAATTAGCTGCTATTGAATCATATATCAATGTATGACAATATAATTCTTATCCTTTTCTGTCAATGTTTCTTTCTTCCTTCTCTCTCTTCTTTTCTTTCTCCTCCTCATTCCCTTTCTTCCTTCTCTTCTCCTCTATGTTTTGGACTTTAGGTGCTTTATAAAATTAATAATTTTATCTTAAAGAATGAGGCCCCAAGATGCTTACAGAAAGTTCAAAGGGTAGAATAGAAGAAGGTGGCTGAGGGTGGTCTTACTGTTCATAAAATAGCACAATTATCTCACACTACTTCCACCCATGGTTAGTGGTCCAAGTCTGGAGTCTCTGTTGTTAAACCAATATATAGAATACTATTTACTCTTCTTTTGGGATGGACAGAAGACTCTTCTTGATGAGAAGGTCAGAAAGAACTTGCACACTAATTGTTATAAAGTCTTCCATTATCCTTGAGCTTTCAGCCCCAATCCACATTCCAGCTGTCAGTGGCAAGCATGTTTCTAATTTTTGAGTCTCTGGGGTTCTGAGTTGTGCATCAGCTTGTCTGATGTTAACTCTATCTCTTGTCTGCACAGATTTCTCCTTTCTCATCCTTCCTAAGTCAAGTGCCACCACTCATCCATCTGGTTCAGTTTTCAATGCTTGTATGTATTTCTTATTGTTGTTTCCCATTCTTTTTGACTTTGTGGTTGAATTCATTTTTTAAAACTAATTCACTATGATGTTATTGACCTTTTTTGTGGATGTAAAGGTATAAAAGTTAAGAATGCAATGAAGTTGGTCCTCCACAATTGTCCCAACGCAAGTCAAGGGGTCCCAGACTTTGTGTCCCTTTATAGGCTAGCCACTGCCCATGTATGACCTCTTGGTAATGGGGTACAACCTTCAATGAGGCAGTTCTCTGAGGCTGAGGGAAATGCCAAGTGAGGGGTAAACCAACACTTAGCCCCCAGACTTGGGAGACAGGTGCTTTGTCTTTAAGAGAAATTGAGATGTCACTGCAGACGTCCCTCACTATCATGGTGCTTGTATCTCCAGATCCCGTGTTATCCTCATGTTCATTCTTATGCTTACTCTGTTGAGGAGAGTGCAGAAGGCTCCAGTCAGCTTTCAGAGCCAGCCAGCTGCCAATGATTATCAGCAAATGAGACAGCAGTTTGCAAAATTGACTTCCCCTTCTCTTCCAGGCTTAGAAATACCATATACAAAATCAAGCCAGTCACCAAAGATCTGTTTCTTTTGTCTCTTTGTGGGCAAAGATTTTTAGGAGTTTTCCAATCTAGGCGCCTTTGCAGTCAAGCCCTTTCCCCATATCCCTGGCTGCAGACAACTATTGAACTACCTTTTTTTTCAATGTAAAGTCATTTTCTTGGTTCAGAATTTCAAATAAATGGAATCATTCAATAAATCCTCAATTTTGTTTGCTTTTCATCACTCAGCATAGTATTTTTGAGATTCATGCATGCTGCTGGGTATTTGTGGAATTTATTTATTTATTTACTATAGAAAGACATTCTATTTTGTAGATATACTATGATGAACCCATGAAGGGCATTTCAATTTTTTCTGATTTAGGGATGGTATAAATAAAGCTATTATTACCAGCGGTGCCTAAGTTTTGGGTGGACATAATTTATTAACTTCTCTTGGGAAAATGTTTTTGTGGCCCCTTACAGATAGCGACTTTTTAAATGGTATCTCTTAAGAAGTGTCTAGCATTTATAATAATTAGCCTAAATACTATAAATATAAATTTATTACTATTTATAATAATCAATTCATACATATACAAATGAGGGAAAACTTACTGTAACTGGATAGTTAATATTTTGGGGTTTAGTCCATGAAGTCTCTATGGCAACTCTGCTCTGCTGTCATAGCACAAAATTAGGCACAGAAAATACTTTAAAGAAATGTATGGACTGGGTCCAATAAAATGTTACTTATATAACTGTGCAGAATTTAGCCATGAGCTATAGTTTGCTGTCTTACCTCCTGATCTAGATATACATTTATATGACTTTAAAAAATAAGCAGAAATAATTTAAAATATAAAAGGTCATTCATATACAATGTAATTACAATAATTAGTACATTGATTTGGTAAATATTTCCAGAACTTAAGTTGGACAATAAGAAGATGACAGGACATGAACTCTTGACAGTGCTATACAGTGATGTTTCCATGTGCACAGGCCTACCAAGTCCAGCCATCGAGAGAACAGGGTCAACAGGGGAATATGTGTCTCTCTCAAGTCTGCCCACCGCTCAAATCCTCTTTCATAATGGGGCAGTGACTGTTTTTGACTTTCGCAGGGGTGCAACTCACAAGTTTCTATGGCATTTAAACACAGTTCCCTTTAGTTTTCAGAACATGGGGCAGGAGATATGGAGAAGTGGTTCTTTGGGGGTCTAAACATTGCCTGTCTTAAGAACAAGCATTTGTGATTATCTTCATCCTCTGCCAGGGCTGTTGACTGTGTGCTGAGGGACAGAGGTGGGCATGTCTTCTCTGACACATGTGTTGTTTGTGTGCTTACAACACACAGAGTTTTCTATAATGATGGGCCTGGGACAGAAGATTACTGATTGCTGGAGTCTGAATGTAGCATTGATAAGTGAGTTGTCTTATAAAGATATAAATCTATCACCTAATGTCTCCTAGTAGATTCTCAACACTTGTTAAACAAAGCCCCACTCTTCTCTCTGGCATCCAGGTTAACCATGTGTTGGTGCTCACTTCTCCTTGTAAATTCACCTGGCCTCAATCTCTCCTCGTCTACCATGTTCCAGCCTCCTGGCCTCCCTTTTGTCTCTTCCAGATATGGAGGCAGAAATCATTTCCTTTGTATATTTCAGGACATAGAACAGTGTTTTATAGACATAAGTGACCAATATATACTTTTAAATAAAAAGTATAAAAAATGAAGCTTTTACATAAGCAAAAGAAAGAGGGAACTTTTCTAGGCTGATGGAATAGTCCAAGCACATTTTTGGTGGTGTGAAATTCATCCTAGGCTTTATGGAATGACTGTCAAGACTACAATAATAAGATTTTTAAGGAGGAGGATACATTACATGCTAAGGTTGTTAGTGATGATTTCATGGAAAGGATAGAAGAATCTATGATATTTCTATTGCTGGGTATGTCTTAGAATTGCATAATGCTTTGCAGTTTCTGAGTACATTCACATGTAAGATCTCACTTATATGAAGTCCCTATTTTCTTATCTTAATAGAGGCCAGGGAAACAGGGACGCATGACAGCTTAATTAGAGACAGAAGGAAAACAGTTTCTTCTTCCAATGATCCATATGTGAGTGGCGAAAGAACAGAAAGTTTTGTTTTTAAGAATAATCCTAGATCTTGAATTTTATTCATTTCTGACAATGGAAAATGGCGGTAGCTGCCAACTCAACAGTCTTCCCAAGTAAGCAATTGAGTGAGAAGCCAAATGAGGTGCAGTAAAATATACATACACATACACATATACATAAGTCTAATCTCCACAGCCAAGCACCTGAGCGCCACCTGGAGGTGCAGGAGATGTACATGCACTCTCGTGACCAGGCACTATAATGGGGGATCTCCTGAGTCTCATTAACTTGTCCTCGGGAGAACACCTCTGAGTCCCAGAGCTAACGCTCATTTCACAACTAAATACATACACCACACTAAATTGAGAATTAAAAACAATTACTCAGTCCATATAGATAAAGTTTTCTTTTTTCTTTATAGTATATGTGTAATATTTCTAAACTGGCCAGGAGATTGCTTTAAAAAACAATAAAACAACTCCCCCCATACACATACAATGTCTTTACTACCATCAGGACAAACTAATAAGCACAAAACATGAGAATTTCATTAGGTCTATAGAAAACCACCTGATTCTATGCCAGGAAATATATTTATCTAGTATGTGCACAATGTGAGTTTAGTTCTATTTTATTGAACAAAATATTTACCTACATCAACCTTACCATTTCCTCCCCCCCCCATTTTTCCTGACAGATTTCATCGAATCTTCATGGAGAAAAAGGAGATAATACTGAAATTATTACTAAAGATTTTATTGCTTATTTGAAATTTTCTTTCATCTTACTGTCATCTAATAGAATTTCACCATTCTGTTTCAAGAACTATAGTTTTAACTGGAATATCATTTTTCAAATTTCCTGTGCTTGCTTCATAATATCTGCTTAAAATTCCATGATGTTAAGACTAAAATGATATACAACAATCTAAATATATTGCTTCTATTCACTGAGTTAACCTTTATAAAATGCTTTTGAGATAGGTTACTTTGATTATCCTCATTTTACAGATTAAAAAAAAGAAATGGAGGGAATTACTCCATTCTTCAAAATTTCTTTCAAAATTACTTCATCAAGTAATTTTTTTCTGTTTCATACCTGGTAATTGAAAGGTTTACAAGACATGATGTGTTGTCCATAAATATTTTAAAGGAAAAATAAATTGTGAAAAATTATATAAGTCAATAAAGATATTAAGCTAATTTTGAAAGGAATGTATAAATTTCTTGAATAGTAAAGTCTTTCAAAATTAACATATTACTGAAGGTTGTGATTATGTTCTGTAGAGTTTTGACATTTCTATTCAGTCTGCATGGGAGGATTTTACCTTCAGATCATCATCAAAACATATTAATATAAGCAATATGTCTAAGAATAAAAACCAAATTATTTTGCTCTCTGCATGAGAATCAGGCTGTCACAGAGAGATAGTTAGTATTAACTCATGACCCATGATTGCAATTTTATTCTGTAACCTTTTCCTGGAAAGAGAAGGTGGCTGATTGCCACAACTAAAACTTCTTCTCCTCCCCTACTATTGTGAAGATTTGGCACCTTCCTTTTTCTTGGCATTTTAGACCTTCCAAGGTCTAGTTCAATTTTAAGAATCAAATCCAAGATGTGCAAAACAAAAAGAAGAAATTATGCATTTGTACTGGAGCCATAAAATATACAAGCTTTTATTCCTGTTCAGTGTAATAATCAATCAATTCTTTCCTAAACCAAAAGTATCCACTCTGATTTTCCTTGCAGAACTCTTGGCATCCTCACAGCTATTCTGACATTTAAGAGATAGACATAAGAATTCTGTCATATTAAATATCTTACACAAGGTTAATAATTCTTCCTAACCATTTCTGACAATTTCAGTGTCATTATTTTTAGTAACTATTAAGTGATTCATAGTTATATAGTTATATTGGAGAATTTTTGAATGCTCTATCACTTTACTTGGAGAGTAATTTCTTCCAGCTTAGATGGTGTTAAAATAATAAATAGAGAAAGGAGCACGAAATAAGGTTTACACTAACAGTCCCATGTGTGTTGGGCTGGGCTAAGCACTGCAAAAGTATCACTTGGAGCTGCCACTGTATACACAGGCAATCACAGGACATCTTGGTAGAGATGCTGGTCAGGAAGTGGTGTGTGGGAAGCTGTGGGAACGTGGGGAGGGAAGTTCTGTTCTTTGTTTTGCTTTGTTCCCAGACTGCTGCAGGTCTTCATCAGTGCCTCTACTCATCAGCAGGAGTTCACAAACCCCAAATCATCAAGCTGAAAAACAAGCAAGAGCCTCCACAAAAGCTTTTCACGGTCTCACCTTCTGCTGTTGTGGGAGAGAACCAACTCCACGCAGAGCTGCAAGAATCAGCGACTTTGCTGTGTGGAGCAGATGGTGTTGATGGAGCTTGTTCACAATGGTTGGGGATCATTTCAAATTAAAACCACAGTCCTTTTTCTATCTGTTATACAAGTTTGAACCATGATTTCTGTATTATGTTGCAGGTATGAAACTGAACAGCCCTTACAGCCTACTGGTGCTCACCAATATAAAATTCAGAAAATGGACTTAACTAAAGAATAGTGATACTCTTTTCATCCGTTATATTCAAGGGCTCAGCTTTTCCACATATGCCAATTTTTTCAGCTAATGGCAGCTTATTCTTTTCAATACAACTTTTAAATCTGTACATCAGTACTAAACTATCTTTATTACTGAGCCATATAATACCTGCAGTCAAACGGTGTTCATCCTCAACTGTGTTCTCCTTTCCCAAGGTGCCTTTGACTATTCTACATCTTCTGAGCTATCAGGTATTGACATGCTCAATTAGGACAATAAGAAAAATTGAAATTAACTGTCAAAACTTTGCTCACTTACCCTAATAGTGCAAGCAAGAGGCAGAAAAGAGGTGCGGGTTCTTGCTGGCCCATCTCCCCACAGAATGGCATCAGAGAAAGGCTGGACAGGTGCAGAGGAGAAGGTGGGAACTACCATAGTTGCCTGGGAGAAGGGCCTTAAGGAGTGTGAACAAACGTAGTCCCTAGGAACATTTTATAAAGCAATTGATTCATAATTTTTTTAGAATTATGTATATTTAATGTGTACAGCATGGTATTTTAAAAATTTATTTGACAGATGACAACTTGTATACTATATAACATACATACAATGTGAAGTTTCGATATATGTGTACATTGTGGGAATATTAAATCAAGCTAATAACATATCTATGATACTCATATGCACTTACCATCTTTGTGATAAGAACATTTAAAGTCTACTCTCTTAGCAAGTTTCCAGTATACTGTACATTATTAATTATAATCACCATTAATTACAATAAATCTCCAGAATGTATTCCTCCTGTCTAAACTAAACTTTATACCCTTTAACCAACATCTACCCATTTCCCACACCCCACCCTCCTAGCCCCTGGTAATCACAATTATATTATCTATTTCTATGAATTTTTTTTTCTTTGCAAATTCCATATATAAGAGAGAGATCATGTAGCATTTTGTCCTCCAGGTTCATCCATGTTATCATAAATGAAGAATTTTTTTCTCTCTTAAGGCTAAAGATTATTCTACTGTGTATATATACCACATTCTGTTTACACATTATTTTTTCTCATTTCAGGGCAGCACTTCAGAAACATGGCCCTGACTATGGTAACTTTAGAAATGGTTGGTTAGAGGGAGTGATATAGAGAAGATATTTAAAGCTTAGTGTGTCTTTCTGTACTCCTCAAAATACCTCTGCAACTGCCTGTTTGATGAAATGGCCGTGTTGTTTACCATTCAGGAGACGATGGTCACCCCAGAGCCTCTGTCTGTACAAGGGCAGTGGCAGTGACACAGTTATGAAATCTCCAAATTTCACAAACACCTAAGAATACAGTATTGGTCTCAGGAAAATAAAACCAAAGTAATTGGGGGAGATGAAGATTTTTTTTTTGTTTGCTTGATATTTTCAAAAGATTTTTCTGCACTTTACTTAATCTTGAAGTAGTTCCTAAAGTTACTCTGATTTCACTTTCCTTGTATTTTAGCTTTAAGATACATCAATTTAACTTAAAGTTAAATTGGAGCTATTTATAATTTTTATAAATATCTACTGATATTTTTAAGACAAATATATGCAAAATTATCTTGAATTTGTCAAAATTTCATTCCTACTTTGATCCAAGAGCTACAAATACCCAATAAACATTTTGTTTATATCTTAAAATTTAAGATGTTTGTTTTAGAATGATGTACTCTAAGCTGACCTAGCCCAAATCTATAAGCATTCATGTTTCATTTGTGAGTCATAACTCAAGACTGGTTTCTGAAATAAGTAAATTAGAGACATCACTTCTATGTTAGCTCTCTGATTCTTCATTTGGATAAAAGCAATTTTAAAAATAATCTGACTGTAAGAAAAATGAAAGAAATACTAATGTGTTTTCCTTTATCAGTTCACAAGCTTCTTGGAACATGGCTCTTAAATATATTAAGAATGCACATTAGTTTGATAAATATTTCAAGGTGGATTATTGAAGATTTTTTAATATTTTTTATTTTTTTATCTAAAGCATTTGGCAAAATTTATTAGGATTCTTATCAACATTTAGAGTCAGAAATTTTAAGCTGACAGAGGCCTTAGAGTTCATCTGCTCCAATCTCTTCATTTGTAGATGATTACAGTAAAGGAGCTCAAAATACAGGGATTAATTTGGTCACAGTTTGTTGTCATGCGGGGTCCATGGCATCTGGCATTAGAAGTTTGGACTCTGGTCACATAATCTCTTTGAAGTCTGTTTTTCTCACATATAAACTTGGATGTGGAAACTGTTTATATTCATATCTCTTTTAGCTTTAAAACCTATAAAACTTGAGAGCAAAGCATCTTCTTATATTTGCTAGTCTTCAATGAGTTCTCATACATGAGAGTGATAACCTTTTTGTATAATTATAAGCTAACTTACTATTTTATAAACTTATTTAATAGGTACTTACATAAAAAGGCATTATGTCACTGAGAAACATTTCATTTTACTTTAAAATCATATCAAACAAAATCATATTCATTATGTCACTGATAATTTTTGTTAATTTAGCAGCAGTGAGTTCCCTTTACTTTAGTGAGTGTTTATATAAAGCCTGACATAAACACAAAAATATGGGCTACTCTTTTGAATCAACCCAGGGAATCTTGTTTATTCAGTCTTCCTATTGTTCCTAGGGCTTCCCCTTAGTCATTTCCAGAGGTTCTAAATATTCTCAGAATATAGTTTAAAAACTCCAAATTGTAGTCAGGTTATTAGTTTTATTAATAAGTGATCTATTGCCCAATCTAGTGAAGAATCTAATCCTAGAAGGAAAGGCCAAGGCAATCTCTTTGTTGATTTCTAACCTTGGACATGTTCTCCTAAATTATACTACCCCATGCATTATTTTCATGACTCACAGCTATTGACAAGGAGACAGATTTTTTTATAGTATGTTCTTTAAAAAGTTGATTATATTTTCTAGGTATTTTTTTTCAAAAGCATAAAAGAATCTTGGTGAGTTCAAATCTATTTACAAAATAGTTTTGAATAGTTCTGCAGAATCCCTGCTTTGGTATTAAACCTACAATACCTTGTGTAAAATATTGCCATTCTAAATAGTCATCTAGCCCACTGAAAATCACTTTGGTGATAAGGTGCGAAGGTAACACATAAATGAATTGTAATACAAATAATTTTCAACTGATTCCACTTTGATTGACAGTTTAGCTATTTATACTTGGGACTTGTTCATGAGTAAAAAATTCTGATATTGAAACAGAAACCTTATCACATACTTCTGCCCATGATTTCCATTAGTTACATATATTCTCCCCAGTGATATTTTAATGGCTCACATACAATATTCAGAAGAAAGAGTCTGTAACAGTCACTGAGAGATGATTATTCAAATTTATATCAAACATTTTAAATTTGAAAGTTACCAAGCAATTTAAATTTTCATACAGTTTATTTGGAACTAAAAGAGAAAAATGTATATTCTAAGTAACAGCCTTCAACAAGCATTTATCTTCCTCTCTGAGATGGTACAGAATTGTTCAGAATAGTCTTTTCTTTAAGAAAGAAAAAAAAAGCTATTATACCTATTAAGTCGTTTTTCATCTTCTTTAATATTAACAAAGCAAAACAAATAAAAGGGTACTCTATTTTAATAATATAGTGCATACTACACACAAAAACAGAATAAAATATAAAGTTATAGCTCAATGAATTATCATAAAATAAATATTCATGTAACCACCACCAAGATCTAGAAGTAGAATTCAGGTGTTGCCCCTATGCCAAAAAACGTCCCTATCATCTCTTTCCCTTCTCCTTTTCCTCCTGTTTAAAAAAAAAAGAAAAAATGAGCATTACACCAACTTTTATGGTGGCTACATGGATCATTATAAAAGTTTTGAGATACACAAAAATCCAAAACCATAGAATTCAGGTGAACAGAAATAAATGAAGGCCTTCCGGCAACACCAATCAGCCCAGCAAGTTGAAATGTGCACCAGGGAATCGGAAAGGCCACTGCTGACTGAGGTTCTTGTCAGTGGAGTCTTCTTGAGGAAAAGATCCTTCTCCTGAACTATTCTGTATCACCTTAGAGGGGAAGATAAACACTTCCTGGAGGCCGCAACTTAGGGTATACATGTTTCTCAACTACTTTTGAGCTCTTTTAGTTCCAAATAAACCGTATGAAAACTTAAATTTGCTTGGTAACTCTCAAATTTAAAAATGTTTGGTTTAGATTTAAACAATCATCTCTCAGACTATGATGATAGAACTGTCTCAAAACTTTCAGTGACCCTGGTACACCGGTGCTTCCCTACGGTTTTTAATTTTACTAAACAAATATACGTCTCTTCACACCACAATTCAATCATGTCTATTTTATTTTATTTTTGTGTACATGGAATCACTGAAACATTAATTTCTCTACCTCTTTGTGGAACCAACTATATCATTGCACGCTGAGTATGTGGTTCAGCCATTTTCCAAATTTGCCTACCATTGGGCTGCTGAATTAAGCACAATATATTTGACTGGGTGTCAGGTTTGTTTATCCTTTTCAGTTATTATGAACAATATTTCATACACATTCTCGTGTATATTCCTTGAGGGAACATGCCCATGTATTTCTGCTAGACATAGCTTGGAATGGAATTGATCAGGGTAAGCTAAAGCCTCCTTAACACACATGGACAAGGCTGAATGGTTTTCCAAAGTTGATGCACATGGGTGTGAAAGTTCCCACTTACACATTTTCTGACTAACGTTTAACTCCAGCCTTCTGTTGAACGTATAGTCGTATCTCATCGTGGATTACATAATGCCTAACGAACATAAGTGTGTTTATCAGCTGCCATGTTTGCCTTTTAAATGAAGTATCCCATTTCAGCTGACTTCCTATTAGATGGTTTGTCTGTATGTTACTGACTTGAGGCTTCTGTTCCTACGACGGACATAAGTTCCTTGTCAAGTATTTATCAGTCACTTAAAGAATTGCAGCAAAATTATCCCATGCCCTTTCACTCCATGAATGATTCCCCATCAGTCTGTAGTTTGTCCAGGTTTTAACTCTTTTCTTCTGTGATCTGTTCTTCTTGCATTCTGTTTAATACACCTTTCTACATCTCCTTTATTATCTTCTAAAGGTTTGCTATGCTTTGCATGTTTAAATCTGTGATTCCTCTGGCATGAAAGTCACTGTATGATGTGATTTAAGGATGTATTTTATTTTTTCTACATTTGGGCATTTAATTTCCATAGACGTATTGAAAATACCATCCATTTCCTACTCCTCTGCTTGATGGACTTTGTGATCATTTATGTATGATTTTGATCTGTTTACTCCTTCCCATTTCTTTATTTTTTTAATCTTTGCACCATAGCATAGGCTCTCAATTATAACAGTTTTTAAATAAGTCTTCACATACTTGGTCTTTCAAGTATATGACAACTTTAAAACAATCACCACTTGAATTCACTATTATGTTGACAATCCCGTCAAGTGAACTGATGTAAGAAAATAAATAAAGAGGATAATGAAAGCAGGAAAATAAACCAAGCACTATCCACAGATGAAATAATTATAAATGTAATAACCCCCTAATTTACAAATAATTTTTTAGGATATTTTGCAAGATATTTGATATAAGCAAGGTCAATTAAAAACACTTATTTAATATAAAATTATTTCTAATAAAATGTAATGAAACGTGAACTTCACTATTAAAATATTAACATAAGGGATTAGGAAGGGAAAGAGACAAATAGAGTACAAAGATTCTTGAGACTATAGAAGTATTCTGCATGGTATCTTGACCTGGATACAGGTTTTGATACATTTGTCAAAATCCAAAGAATGTTCAACACCAAGGATGAAAACTAATATAAGTAACGGACTCTGAGTGATAATGATGTGTCCATGTAGGGTTATCAACTCTAATAAAAATCCTCCCCTTCACACCATACAGTAAGCCAACTCCAGAATAATTTTTCATTAAAGAGGGCAAGATAATTACTCAGCCTCTAAAAATAAAAGCAAAGGTGAGAGATCAAACATTATACTAATATCAAATATGTATATTAGTATTGTATTATATTATACTAATATAAAAAGTGTCAATCAATTCAGAAGTTATAATATCACAACTATACATATGCATGTAGTATTATAGCCCCAAAATACATGAAGAAAAACAGATTTAAAATAGACATTTCAAAATCAGTAATAATTGCAGATTTGATATCATACTTTCATAAAGGGATAGAAAAAATAGAAGCTTAACAAGGAAAGATGAGATTTGAGTAATACTATAAACCCAGGGCTAGTAGATACCTATATATACACCATCCATCACCAGCAGAAGTGATAGGCTTTTCAAATTCACATGATACATTATTCACAGCAGTCCATATGTTAGGTCACAAGACAAGTCTTAAATGTAAAGGATTGAAATCAGAAAAAAATGTATCCTCAAACATAAAGGTTCTGATTTTAAAAAATCAGTAATGGAAGAAATTATGGAAATTCACAAATATATGAAAATTAAATGGCATACTATCAAAGAACCAATGGGGAAAAGAAGAGATCATGAGAGAAATTACAAAATCATTTAAGAAAAACAAAACAAAGGCAAACAATAAGTTATGTGATGCAGCTAATGGAGTGTTCAAAGGGAAACTTATAGCAAAAATGACACAAAGACCTCAAAGCAAAAGCATAATCTCCCACATTTAGGTAATAATAATAGAAAACTATACCCAAAGAAAGCACAGCTAAGTAAATAATGCAGATTGAGCAGGGATAAATACAATAGAGAACAGAAAAGTAAGAAATCAATAGAACCAAAACTTTTTGTTAAGAAGATCAACAAAGTCAACAATTTTTGAGCTCAACTAACTAAGAAAAAAATAAGGAAGACTCAAATTCTTCAAATCAGGAATGAAAAAAGAAATTAATACTAGTCTCACTGAAATAAAAAAAGAATATAATAGAACACTATGAATGATTGCAAGTCAACTAATTAGACAACTGAGATTTAATGGACAAGTTTCTAGAAATTAAAGCTATCAAAATTTACTTGTGAGTAAAAACAAATATTAAGTAAATCTATAAAAAATATATTAAATTAGTGAAAACAAGTCAAAAACTTCCAACAAAATTAATCACAGATCTAGAAGGGTTTACTGGAGAATTCTCTCAAAAGTTTAAAGAACTAATACCAAAGAGAAGAGGAACAGACACTTCCCAATATACTTTTGAATACTCATATTGCTAATACCAAAAGAAGACAAAAAACATGACAAGAATAGAAAATTATATATGAGTAGCCTTTAAAAACATAGGCATAAAAATTCTCAACAAAATACTAGTGACCTGAATCCTCATGTAAGTGATTAAACATCATGACTGAGGGGAACTTGTTCCAAGAATACAAAAAGTAGTCACTACGATAGATATAACACATTAACAGAATAAAAAGCAAACAATGCATGATAACTTCAATAATTACAGAAAAAATTTTGCAAAATCTAATAAATTGTCATGATAAAATATTTCAACAAGGTTGAAATAGAAGAGCACTATTCTACCTGAGGCAATATCTATGAAACCCACTGTCTGTTGTCATACTGGTGAAAGACTGAAACATTTCCCCTTCAGGGCAAGACAAGGCTGTCTGCCCTGACCACTCTACTCAGCTAAACATTGTACTGGTGGTTCTGGCAACTGGCATTTTATCAGGCATCTATTTTTGAAAGGAAGAATAAAACCAACTTTATTTACACATGGGGTTTTATAGAAAACCCTAAAAAATCCATATATAAAATATTAAAGCTACAAACTAAAATTTAGTAGGGTTGCTTAACATGATTAATATGCAATTATGGATTAATAATATGGGTGGAAGGAAGGGAAGAAAGGAATGTGACAGTTAAGAGGGATGGAATTTCTTTCTGGGATGATAAAATATTCTAAAATAAGATAGTGGTAATTTTTCCAGAATGTTGTAAATAAACTAAAAATAAAAAACACTAAGTTTTACATTTTAAAGGGTAAATTTTATACTAAGTTAATTACATTTCAATTTTAAAACAGAAGTTCTCACAATGTCACAGCATTAACATTTTTTTCCTTAACAGTGTGCATAAAACACCATTCAGACAGATCAAGATAAGCAAGATGGACTGAAAATTAAGGATCTCAGTTCATCAAACCCACAGTAACCTTCAGTCTGGTTAGACTATTTATTTGAATTATAAATTAATTTAATGTATTTTAGTTTCCTTTTGTTGCAGTATTGCTTGTAAATTAAAAACTTCTTGAGAGTATTCATTTATTTTTGCTCAACATTTTCTAAAGAGTTAGAATATTTGCATTTATTAGTAGAGTCCCTTTTGTAGTTGTGTCCCACACCCAAGAGGTCTACCATTATACCCTTACATTGTGCCCATCAGGTGGGAGCCCACCAATCCTCCTCTCCCCTTCTCCTGCCTTTTCCCTTCTTTCACCTCCCCAGCTTGAATTGAATTGAGTTTTTCTCTTATGTGGGCATGTATTAGATCATCTATTGGTTTCATATTATTATTAAATACAACAGACATTTGCTTTTCCATTCTTGTAATATGTTACTAAGAAGAATGTGCTTCAACTCCATCCAGAGTAATACAAAAGACATAAAGTCTTCATCTATTTATGGCTGAATCCTATTCCATGATATACATATACTAGTTTATCAATCCATTCTTGGGTTGGTGGGAATTTAGGTTGTTTCCACATCTTGGAGATAGTAAATAGAGCTGTGGTAAACAATCTAGTGCAAATGTCCTTACAATAAATAATATGAATGTCCTCATGATAAATAAAATGAATCCTTATTTGAATTATATGCATATGAAATAAAACATGACTATTTTCGATGATATACCACAAGGGCTCAGGATTTTTTAAGTTGAGTATTTTATATTTGAATTTCAGACAAAAGTAGAAGACCCTGTGTCAGGATAAGGAACATGCAACAATATTAACTAAGAGCCAGCCACTTTCTCTAAAGATACCAGGTTTTGAAGAGATTCAGTTGGTTTTAGACTGTCAAATGAAAAATACCATGTAAATCAAAATAATCTCAGGACTGTAATTTTTGTTCATTTTCATCATTTAATTTGAACTCTGATATTCTATAATACTGAGGATGTTAGAAAGATGTGACCTCGTGGGAAAAAATCAATATCAGGATTTATTATGAAGGGCTCAACATGGTGGATATTGCTTTGGGCAAGGAAATCATCATGTGTTTTTAAAAAAATGACTATTCACAGTCATTCTTTTGCTTTCTCAAACTTCTGCCCCTAAGGCAAAGTGTCAGCTACATTTTCAGCTCTGAGAGCTATTAATAATTCATATGACCTCCATTTAATCTTGTTACCAGGGATTGATGTTAATGCCACTAATGAAATGTCCTGACCAGCTGTGGCTAAAACACTCAACACTGGTTCTGTTCATCGAGACCACTTCCCAAAGAACTCCAGAAAACTGTCACCATTCTAGCAGTGACCCCAAGGATTCTGTGTTATAACTCTTAAGTTAAGGTGGCCAACGTTGCCAGCATAGAGAACAGGGGGTTGGATTTAAGAATAGAAAGTCAGCTTTAAATATGGGTTGACATTTTCTTTTCTGTTTATGTCATGCTCTTAATGTTTCACACATGCTGTATTGTGCGAGATAATTATTCCAAATTTCAACTTATTCGGTATGAAGTACATAAGTCTGATTTACTATCTGCTTTTATATTTTTATGAGGCTTGTTAGGAGAACTCCATTATGTCTGCCTGACTCCCTGATGTCAAGAAGCCCATTCTTGTTAAAATATTTAACATAAAAATGAACCAACAAATCATCAAAATGGCTTTGCTAAACAGGAAAAACAGAGTCAGATGTAAAATATTGTTTAGAATGCAATTAAAAATATTATGGCAATTTTAAAACAACTATTTTCACACCATATAAGGCAGCTACTTACAAGGAAACCAATATTCTCCAGCCTCTCATTGTCTAGCTTTGAACTAATTTTTTCTTTCTTTCCTCCCACTGGTGCTTAGCTGCCTGATTCATTAGATTAAGGATTATATACTTTAATACCATGTGACACTTCGAAGGAAAGATTTTAGGTGAATCTTGTTAAAGTCTCCAAAGCAAAAGAACTAAGGTCATAAAGTGAGTCTCACCAAGAACTGTTTCTGTTTTGTTTGTTTTTGTTTTTTTAATACAAGCTTTAGTCATGGTTAAGTGAGGATTTCTTGGATAAAAAGCTTTCTGAGTGGACTTCTTCATCATTCTTGTTTTTCTTTTTAGATTTTCTGAGATTATCCACTGCTGCATTATGTAAAGTAGGGATGATGGTTATAATAATAAGAATGATGCTGATGGATTTTTGGAACATGCAAAAAGAATAGGGGAAATTATGTACTGAGTTAGCATAATATTTTTACATTTTTTGGAAAGTATATACATTTTTATAAAAACTTTGTGTTTCTTAGAACTTTTTAATACAAAGTCAGTTACCTACTTGTTTTTATTAGTGTAATTCACATCAGATCGTCTTGGCTAAGGGCCTAAGCCTGGATAATTAGTTCACATTGGATTTTATGTCAGCATATTGGTAAAACTGGATAGGGGTGAAAATAATTCACAAGTGGGTAGTCCAGCCAAACAGCTGCCCTCTTTCTCCACAACATAATGGGAGCTATTTGAGGAGGAAATGTCTTTGGGGGGAAAAATCTAGAAAAACAAAGAAAATGAATTTTCTTGCATGCTTACATTTTAAATCATCTACCAAAAATATTTCTAGCTTACTTTCAATGCACATGGAAAGCAGAATTCCTGTATTGAGG
Source organism: Galago senegalensis (assembly GCA_963575145.1). NCBI lineage: Eukaryota > Metazoa > Chordata > Mammalia > Primates > Galagidae > Galago > Galago senegalensis. The sequence continues at coordinate 10,761 of CAUYTI010029363.1, read as the reverse complement.
AAAACAGGTAGAACCTTTTCAGAACCTCTACCCCTTTTCATCTTCCCGTGATGAACGGCACACTCTGCTCTTTCACAGGTAGGTTTACCCCATATCTGAGAAATAAGGAATGAGGAAACCAAAGGAGACTGTGGTGCATATTACCTCTTTTAGGGTATGAGTCAGATCTCAAATTTTTAAATATAGTTAGTTGTGAGAATGTTAAAAATCACTCCTGGTTAAGAATGCAAATCTCAGAGAACCTCCTCAGCAACCACTGAACTACACACACCAGCACCACAGAACATCTCACTGGAATGATTTTAAGCTAAACAAGGAAAGAGAAACTTTAGAATTATATGTGTGTCGACCTAGCTTTACATGAAAGCAATTCCGTTTTGGAAATGAAATTTTGATGGAAGAACGATAGTGTCATTCATACTCTAAACCTTGAACAAGAGAGAGGACCAGGAAGCAGGGCTTATATAGAAGTTATGACCCAGGCGTGCTCAAGAGTAAAAGGAGAGGCAATGTGGATAGCTAAAGCTACGATTTAGCTCAAATGTCATTTGTGAGAAAAGCTTTTCAAAATTGTCTTCAAGTGGTATGAACAGCGAATTCTTCTCCTGTTTTTTAAAAGATAGAACGTGGGATGAAGCTGAGTTTTATGTTCTTGAATTGTTAGTAGATGTGTCAAAAAGTGTGAACTTTGGGCTTCATGTCATTTATGAAAATAATTAAGCAGATCTGTGTTTAGCACGTTGTTTCCTTCTTTATAAAATGTCTATAATAAATATTTTACTCACACTTATTTTTTTAAGGGAAATATATATGTGTCCAAAGTTTCCCCCAGATTATGAAACATCTTAATATCTGTGATAAAAATTCATAGAAAAGAGTCAATAGAAAATCAAAGGTTGGTTGTAACTAATACAATTTTATACTATAAAGTATCAGGTTGTCTTTTTTTTTAACAAATAATGCCAAATACTTGATCTAGAGTTTTTATAGATGAAAAATTTGATTTTGATTGATCATCTGGGAGGAAAGAAAGAGAAGATCGAAATACGCAAGGATAGGTTTTTTTTTTTAATCTACACTGTTAGAGTACTTGATCTAGAGTTTTTATAGATGAAAAATTTGATTTTTTCTTGATCATCTGGGAGGAAAGAAAGAGAAATTCAAAATACGCAGGGATAGGTTTTTTTTTTATCTACACTATTAGAGGATATTTTAATTTCAAGATGTCCTAATTATTTACTTTTCTCTGCATAAATTTCTTATTTTCACAAGTTTTATTAATTGGGGCTTTGAGAAATAACTACTTACCTAAACTAACCTCTAAGTTAGTAATCATTTGTAAAATCTAGTCACCATACTTGTCACAGGTCCTTCCTTTATGTGCCATTGTAGAATAATATCACCGTATAAGGTAATAGTTTTTCTCTCCAACTTTCACTTCCATCTCTTTTCTCCCTTTCAACGAACTCATGGAGCCATACGCTTAACTGCTTGGTCTGAACCCAGTCTGGTGATCATCTTGTCTCTGGAGATGACTGATTTACTATGGAAGGTGGTGGCCCTATCGGGCAGTAAGTCACAGGTACAAGTGTGTGATTGGCACCAGTTTTCTCACCAAGTAATAGAGATATAGAAAGAGAGAAGACCCCTTTCTTTTGCTAAATATTAATGTTTCTGCATATTCAAACTAGAACTTCAGCAATGACCTTTTAAGCAGGAAGATGTTAGCAAAAGACAAAATCTATAATATCGACCATGGGGACCATAAAGTGCAAGGACCTTCGCTTATTGTAATGACATTGCACAACTGAACTAACTAGCTCTGTAAGCACTCTAGCCTTAGGTATTTTTAAGTATAAAAGTAAGTCTTTCTATTGGTTTCCCAATTTACGTCTAGTGTCTGGGACTTGAAATTAGGCATCCTATGCGATTGACAGTGATTTGAGCAACTTAGCTACAAACCCCAATTACAATGATCACTCCTGGATATAAAGATGGCAACTAAGCATATGTGAAGATAATCAGCATCATATGTCATTTGGGAAATGCAATTTGAAACCACGAGACTGTGTTCCAGAACACTGACCGTGGCAAATGATGGTAAGCATTAGAGCAACAGGTACTCTCGCTCACTGCTGGTGGAAATGCAAAATGATACAGCCACTTTGGAAGATAATTTAGTGGTTTCCTACAAAATTCAGCAAATCATGCTGCTAGGAATTAATCCAAAGGAGTTGAAAAACTCACGCCTACACGGAGACCTGCCCATAAATGTTTATGGCACCTTTCTTCATAATTGCCAGAACTTGGGAGCAACTAAGATGCCCTCCCGTAGGTGAGTGGAATAAACTGTCCTTCATCCAGGCAATTGATGAGATCTCTTTTCAGCCAACTTCCATCCAGCATTGAAGACACAATGAATGAAAAAAAAAATAAGTGAGAAAATGGTGCACGTGTATATTTTAGGGTATGAGTCTCATGTCAAATTTTCAAATATAAACGTGAAACTTTAAATAATACTTCTGGCTAAGAATTCAAATCGCAGGGAGCAAAGAAATGAGCAAAGGAATGAGCTATGAAGGCAAGAGAAGACATGGAGAAAACCTAAATGCAGATTAGGAAGTGAATGAGGCTAAGCTGAAAGGCTGCATCCTGTATGATTCCCACTATAGGACATTCTGGGAAAGGCAAAACTATAAAAAGATTAATGTTTTCCAGGGATTAGGAGAGAAGAGAGGAATAAATTGGTGGGGCAATGGTTTTTAGAGCCATAAAATCATTCTATATCATACTACAATGGTGGATACCTGCGTGATACATTTGTCCAAACCCATAGAAGGAACACCTCCCTACTATAAACTGTGGATTCTGGGGGATAACAACGTGTCAGTGTAGGTTCAGTTGTAAAAATGTGCCATTCTAGTAGGGATGGTTAATAGTGGAGGAGGCTGTATATGTGTGGGGACAGGTGGCATATGGGAAATCTCTGTATGTTCTGCCCAATTTTTCTGCAAACCTAAAACTTCTCTAAAAATAAAGTTTACTTTTTGGGGGAGGGGGAGAGGCAGCACCTATGGCTCAGTGAGTAGGGTGCCAGCCCCATATACCAAGGGTGGTGGGTTCAAACTGTATTGTTCACCCCGACCAAACTGTAATTTAAAAAAAAAAAAGCTGGGTATTGTGGTGGGTACCTTTAGTCACAGCTACTTGGGAGGTTGAGGCAAGAGAATCACCTAAGCCCAAGAGATGGAGGTTGCTGTGAGCTGTGACACCACAGCACTCTAATAAGGGTGACAAAGTAAGACTCTGTCTCTAAAAATAAATAAATAAATAAAGTTTATTTTAAAAAAACACACAAATACAATTGGCCCTCTGAATCCATGGGTTCCACACCTGCAGATTCAACCAATTGTGGGTCAGAAAGGAAAACAGAAAAGAAAATGGATGGTTGCTTCTGTACTGAACATACATGGAAAATTTTCTTGCTATTATGTACTAAATAGTATACCAACTATTTACATAGCATTTACATTGTATTAGGTATTATAAGCAATGAAGAGATGACTTAAAGCTTACGAGAAGATGTACATAGGTTATATACAAATATTATACCGTTTTATGTAAATGACTTCATTTCCCATGTATTTTGGTGTGTGAACTAAACCTCCTCCAATACATACAACTGTCTTGTATAATTCCACTTATACGAGGCATTTACAGTAGCAAAATTCATAAAGGCACAAGCTGAATGATGATATCCGGGGAGGGAAGAAATAGGGGCTTATTGTTAAATGGGTCTAGACTTTCAGTTTTGTAAGGAAAAAAGAGATCTGGAGATTAGCTGCATCACAATATGAATATACTTAAAAATTGTTAAGATGATGAATTTTATGTTATTTTACTGCAATTGAAAATAAAACATCCATAGAGCATAATTTAAAATATTACTTCTGTTCACTTTTCCTCTGTATTTTAGTTATAAGTACTTGTAAGCATATAATAGTCAAACACATGATTTTTGAATACTTAGGGTGGCAAAATTCCAATTTCTCCTCTTACGTTAATTTTTTCCACATGCATGGAGATGTATAGATGTCCCTCTAACTAAAATAAGCCAATTCTTCTGAGTCTAAAGCTTCTTGGAAAATTACTTATATTGTAGATTGCAAATGATGTGGTTCTGAATGTTAGAAAGAGGTTCATATGATATAGCATTGTAAAAATAATTGGCCCAAGAAATAATAAAAAATGTCTTATTTTACAGAAGGTGTTATGACAACATGGTACTTTCTAAAAGGCAAAATCATAGCCTGTCAGTCCTTCCTGCCTCCTGTAGGTGTTCAGATGTTTTACTACAATAAGATGATGGGGGAGTAACTACATACCCTGTTTTGTATAACTTGAAGAGTCCTAAGACATTTTAGCACACTAAGATCAAAGAAAATTTTAAATTGCTGGTGGATAATCAAAGATGCCTAGGCAGAGGAAAAGAGAAAGAACAGAGTGAAAACATTTTCTGTTACAAAAAGTAGTTAATAGGCTTGCATTTAATATTTCTTTAAGTGTAAATTCCACTTACATGGTTACTTTATCAACTAAGCTGTGTTTTAACATTTTAAGCCAATTACTTTTGTGAGCAATCAAGAGATTGTTAAATGCCTTTAATCACAATATATTGGAGACAATTAAATGAAGGCATATTCCAGATAGCTCAACATGTGCTTGCAATCAGAATACTTAATTTTAAAAAAATCAACAAACAAAAAACCCTGTCTGCTCATGAGAATTTGAATATCTACTCTATATTTATAACCCCTGGGTATATTTTTGAGCCAGTTTGAGCTTGCAGATTTAATGATGTTTTGCAGGGAGAGAGAGAGAGAGAGAGACAGAGAGAGAGAGAAGAAAGAATAGGAAGAGGAAGGGAAAGGAAGAGAAGGGAAGGGAAGGAAAGAAGGGAGGGAGGGAAGGGAAGGAAATTCAAGCAGATCAGTGGTTCTAATGGTTTAAGAGGTAATTATAATATAACGCATTTTTATACCTATTTTGGCTTGTGTTAATTCTAGGTCTGTTCTCTCTCTCTCTCTTTCTCTCCTTAATTCTTTCCTTGAATCCCACCAAAAGAAGCAGCTCTATTATAACTTCATTTGTCTCACAGTGACATATGGAAATTATTTTTCTGTACTTATTTTGATAATAAGTAAAGTTTTTTATTCACAGATGTCATCGACAAAACACACATCACACCATCTGGACAAGGCTGTACATTTGAAACATACTATTCTGGGAAACAGTATGTAGTCCTCTAAATTCTAACATTTCCTGTATCCAAAAAAAAAAAAAAAGTCTTGCATCTGAATTAAGTTATGACTAAAATCTCAAGGGCCTGGAGATTCTCAAAGAATAGGCCCAGGTAATTCAGCCAGCGCGCCTAAGTCAAATCACAACTGGTAAGATGCAATCATCTTACTTCAGGTTCTTGGATTGAAAGGTTTTATTTCTACATCAAGCTCAATTGATTCCCTGTCCAACTTTTGTCTAAAGCCGATTGCACAGATTCCAACTATGTCAGTCAAAGCTGATTGGGATTTTTCTTCTTTAAAAATATCTGGACAAGATTTAGTAGAATCTTTAGGTAATGTACGTCCTAAATAAAGCTTTTATGTAAGCTTTTGGTGCTTCAAAACAACATACAAATGTACTTGTTCTTTCAAATCTCTGCTGAGCATCTATTACCTAACTCCATAGAGTGCCATCAGTGAGAAACACAGACATATAGGATACGACTTCCGGTTGCAGAGGGAGGCCTTAGACACATAGGAGCAACTGATGGACACAACATGGCCAGTCCAGTGTGGGGTTTAGCAGTAACATTTTCATAGTGTTAATCATGGGTTTGAGTCAGAGTTCTGATACTTGTTTATTAACTTCATTTTATTAATTTTTTAAAAAGCAAGATCTTTTTTATATTTAAGATTATGAGTATAAAATCTTTAACACAGAGTACCAGCCACAGAGTAGGCCTCTATGCACAGCTAGAATTAGCCCTGAAATTGAGGAGCAGAATAAAGTCTGTAAGAGAAGAGGCATGTCCCAGTTTAACCTTGAGCTCTGGTGGGGCGTGGGGAAGGCCCTTCAGAGGACCTGATGGGAGACTTTTGAATGCCTGTTGCTTTGCACCTTGAACAACTGTAGAATTGTTCTGCTCATTGTTTAAAAAGTTTTTGTTATATCAAAAAAAAAAATCAAGAGCCTTTAAGTACACATCAACTGTCTTTCTGAGTCATGAATGAGAGTTTGAGCCTTACTGAGTGATGCAACCAGTTCAAGTGTAGAAGTTATTTCCATGATATTTTATAAAATAGTTCTCAATAACTATGTGTTTAGAAAACTGTTTAAACTGATGTACACACTGGAAATGTTTTTCTGGAATGTCATGGCCTTCAACGTCTCTTTTTCAATTAGGCAAAAGTTTCTACACACACTTCAAAGAACATCTTATGTGATTTGACTAAATTTATGATTATGTATAATCGCAGTGGAATTTCTGTGGCATTAATTTCTTTCAATTAACGATTATACTCTCTCATTCTCTGAATAAAGAGTTCTGACAATGAAGTTCACAAACTCACCCTAGAAAGCACGTTATGTGCCTCATTGCTGAATATACCCGTCCTCACTTTCAGAGCACTCCCCTTGGGAAGCTATGTGTTGGGGTCAACACCTAGTACACCTTTCAAAGCAATGTTAGAAGTCTTTCTGGAAAGATAAAGTTCTGACAAGTTCATAAAATCACCACCCTGTGCTTAGACTGGCAGCATTACGTGCATAGTTCAGTGGGGTTTTATGACCTTGGTCTATCAGTCTCACAGCTGTGCTGATGCTGAGAAGTTGCAGTGCCTTAGTAAAGAGTGGTTGGTTATTGTTTCCTGTTTTGTGTGCTGTACAAGGGCAGTGCTATGGCTGTTCTACAAAAAGAGTTCCAAAATTGCTTTGAAGGGTGGACTAGGTGCCAACATCGGGGCACAGCTTCCCAGGGAGTACTATGAAGGGGATGGTTGCCAAGTAGCAATTCAGCAATGAGGTTCTGGGACGAGTTCGCAAACTTAATTGTCAGACCTTGTATGATTCCTTTTAACTGAAAATTTAAAAGATACAGTTTTAGTATAGACTCCAAAGGAGAGGTGATGAAAAGTACATTAATGTGAAGATTAATTTTTTTTAAAGAATAGAGACATGTGATAAAAAGAATCATTGCCTTGAAAAGGAATGTCTTAAAAGGACATATTCATATCTCCCCATTGCAATAACACATATTACTACACATTTATAAATGAAATTATTTTCCTATCTTTCTGGAGATCAGAAGTCTAAGATCAAGGTGTTGGTGAGGATGTTTCTTCTGGGTTCTTCTGGGAGAAACTGTTCCCTGGGCCTTTTCAGCTTCTATGTTCCTACATCCCTTAGCTGGTACGGCTTATTCTCCATCTTCAAAGCCAGAAAGAGAGCATCTTCCCTCTTTTCCAGTCTCTTCTTAAAGTCCTTACATTCATTCATTCTCTCTCTCTCTCTGACTGTGATTTTTCTACCTCACTCTTAAAAGACACTTGAGATTACAACAGGCCCACCCAGATACTTTAAGACCATCTCCCCATTTCAGGATCCTCAACTTAATCATGTTTGCAAAACTCATTTTGCCATATGAGGTGCTCTATTCACAGCTCCCGGGAATTGGCATTTGCTCATCTTTAGGGAACCATCATTCATCCCGCCCCACTGGGTTTGGCACTTGGCAAGTCAAGCCAAATGGAATGCCGCCTCACTGAGATCTGGGCAGAGAACTGGTGGCGAGTGACTAAGGGTAATCGAAGAGTATTTAATAAAAAGGCTGTTGATAAAGCCATGAGTAAAGCATAGTGAATATCTAGTAAGCCGAGAAGTAGTAACAGTTAGGCCTAATGTCCCAAGGTTGGGTAGCTGTTAGTCACCTCTGCTGTTGGTGGCTCTATAAAAGGGTGCCCCTGTAGGATATGTGGTCTTTGCTTGAGAAACAGCTTGATAATTCATACCAGTGTATTGTGTTTTTACTGCAAATAATATACATCAATTGAAAAATATTTAAATTTATTTTGTAAGTCTCAAAGTATGAGTGCTTATATATATATATATAAAATATTTCACATACATATACCAGTATGCATATAAAATAAAATTATGTATTGTACATATAAATTTCTATTTTTACTGTCTAAATGATAACACTTTGTAAATTGCTAACTAGAGTACCCTAAGGACTTGGCATCTTACTTTATTGGTGACTGATAACAAGGATAGTCAATACTTAGTTTCATCCAACCAATAAAAGATTAAAGATGCTTGGAAACTCCACTGGGGAATATATGAAAGAATCAGCAACTATATAGAGGCCTTCAAAATAATTCCATGGTGTGCATTGGCTAAAATGTAACTTTTCTCCAGAGCAATCTTGATAAAAATATTTTTATTCATCCTAGGAAGTATTTTCAATGGGGCAAATGAATAATTATATCTACTGCTGACATGAAATGCTACAGAAATGATGGGTAGAGAATTCTCTAAAAACAGATTGGTTTCTCATTTGAGTATATCTAAGTGATTAAGCCTAATAAAATTCGAGTGAATATTATTTTTGTTTCAGGAACATATCTGAATTCTAAGTTGAAAGACCATTTTCAACTTAGATATATTTTCAATAATCCATTTTCCAGTTAAAAAAGGATGCAATCAATAAAAATTCCTGTGTCATAGTACTCATCTTTTCTTCTGATTCTTTTCAGGTCATTTTGTGTCTCTAAAAGTTTTGGAATGAAAAAGAAAAAAATAGAAAAATAATAAAATAGCAAAAATAGGAGATATTCTGGAGAAAGATCTTAACTATTTCAAATAGCACTGAATTTGGACACTTTTTGTATGTTTGCATTTTACTACTAATGAGAGATTTTACTGATGATTTTTATGGAGAAGAGTAGCATACAAAAAGAAAAAAAGAACACAAGAAGAAAAAGTCTACCTGTTTAGCTACCAAGTGTGAAATGAGCCAACCAAGTTCATTATTACCTTGTCCTATCTGAACACAGAATAAAATTAGAGCTCATATTTCTCCCTTTGTTTGCTAAACATTTCTAAAAAAATTAAAAACAATTAGAATAAAATGTTATCATTTGTTTGCCCAAATATATATTGTTAAAACAAATAACCAGGAAAGAATAATAAAAAATAAATTTATAAGCTAAACAGGAACTATAAAATGGGAATCTTATTTTCCTATGTTACATGCTATAAATATTCATATATTTTATATTTTTACGATGCTTGGAAACAATCTAATTTTAGTAGCAATATTTTATTCCTTATTTTTAAATCTAAGTTGTATGTATATTTGATTCTAATTGTTTAAGTATCCTTGAATGCTGGCTAACAACTGTTCAGAATGCCAGTGACAGACAGGAGAAGGGCCATAAACATCACTGCTCCTTGGTTTTAAGATAGCTTTCCTTTGGTAATTATATGTTTGGCACTTGATATATTACTAATTTCTCTAAACACAAAATTACAAACCTTTATCCCTTCTGATGTCCTTTGTCTTGCAGTCCTATTTTTCAGATATTGATGTTTAACAACTTTGGTTAGTGTTTACATGATATAATTCTAATTTTTTTTTTAAATTTCATCTTTGTATCTCTGGGTTTTGTCTAGGACACATACAATTTGGTATTACTTTACTCCCCTGATGGGTAATGTCTTTCATTTGCATGGGTGCTAAATAATGTATATTCAAACTAATTCCCAAAATGATTTGGCTCATGTCTATTACTCATTAACCATATCCCATTTATCCCATGTGTTCTCTAAGTTATTCCCTCTTTTCCTACCTTCTTATAGATTGACCAATCTTTTGCTATTCTCTTTTACTACCATTACAGGGTTATAAGCTATGCCTCAGAGGTAATTCTTCTCAGAATGATCTCAGATTTACAATATGTCTCTTTTATATTGCATAATATGCTTTCACAAAATATTATAATTATTTGCATATATTATTAAAACCTTGGACTTTATTTCTTCCTTTTCCTCTCCAATTCTCTGTTATTATTTTCATTTACTTTATTGCTATGCATACTGTAAACTCATCATTAACTTTTGGTGTTTTGCATTATGCTTATTGATTTTTTTAAAGAAAAATTTAAAACTCAATTCCTGGTGCCCATTATCTTTTGTGAAGTTCTAAGTGAGTTCCCACCTGTCATCATTTTCCTTTACTTTCGAGAAATTCCTTTTCCACTTCTTGTAGTACTTGAGTCAGCCATGAAGTCTCTCAACTTTCATTGATACACATTTATTTAATCTTCATCTATTAAATATATTTTCATTGCATAGGTATTTCTAAGCTGAATTTTTTTTTCTTTTTTCTTTTTTTTTTTTTTTTTTGCCAGGGCTGAGTTTGAACCCACCACCTCCGGCATATGGGGCCAGTGCTCTACTCCTTTGAGCCACAGGCACCGCCCCTCTAAGTTGAAGTATTTTATTTTTTACTCTTACTCTTTAAAAGTTTAAATCCAATAGCCGGGCGTTGTGGCGGGCGCCTGTGGTCCCAGCTACTTGGGAGGCAGAGGCAAGAGACTCGCTTGAGCCCAGGAAGTTGGAGGTTGCTGTGAGCTGTAATGCCACGGCACTCTACCCAGGGGGACAGCTTAAGGCTCTGTCTCAAAAAAAAAAAAAAAA
>CAUYTI010029362.1:0-25146 GCA_963575145.1 Galago senegalensis | reverse complement strand
AGAAATAGCTGAAGATGCCAATAAATGGAAAAACATACCATGCTCATGGCTGGGAAGAATCAACATTGTTAAAATGTCCATACTACCCAAAGCAATATACAATTTTAATGCAATCTCTATTAAAGCTCCACTGTCATACTTTAACTATCTTGAAAAAGAATACTTCATTTTATATGAAATCAGAAAAAACCTCGAATAGCCAAGACGTTACTCAGAAATAACAACAAAGCAGGAGGAATTATGCTACCAGACCTCAGACTATACTATAAATTGATAGTGATCAGAATAGCATGGTACTGGCACAAAAACAGAGAGGTAGATGTATGGAACAGAATAGAGAACCAAGAGATGAACCCAGCTACTTACCATTATTTGATCTTTGACAAGCCATTTAAAAACAGTTAGTGGGGAAAAGATTCCCTATTTAACAAATGGTGCTGGGTGAACTGGCTGGCGACCTATAGAAGACTGAAACTGGACCCACACCTTTCACCATTAACTAAGGTAGACTCTCACTGGATTAATGATTTAAACTTAAGGCATGAAATTATAAAAATACTAGAAGAAAGTACAGGGAAAACTTCTGAAGAAATAGGCCTGGGAGAATATTTTATGAGGAGGATCCCCCAGGGCAATTGAAGCAGTATCAAAAATACATACACTACTGGGACCTGATTAGACTAAAAACCTTCTGCACAGCCAAGAACACAGTAAGTAAAGCAAGCAGACAGGCCTCAAAATGGGAGAATATATTTGCAGGTTGAGAACTCAAACATATTAGCAAGAAAAGAACAAGTGATCCCATCTCAGGGTGGGCAAGGGACTTGAAGAGAAACTTCTCTGAAGAAGACAGGTGTACGACCTACAGACACATGAAAAAATGCTCATCATCCTTAATCATCAGAGAAATGCAAATCAAAACCACTTGAAGATATCATCTAACCCCCAGTAAGATTAGCCCACATCAGAAAATCCCAAAACCAGAGATGTTGGTGTGGATGTGGCGAAAAGTGAACACTTCTGCACTGCTGGTGGAAATGCAAACTAGTATGTTTCTTTTGGAAAGATGTTTGGAGAACATTTAGAGATCTAAACACAGACCTGCCATTTGATCCTACGATTCCTCTACTAGGTATATGTTCAGAAGACCAAAAATCACATTATAACAAAGATATTTGTACTAGAATGTTCATTGCAGTCCAATTCATAATTGCTAAGTCATGGAAGAAGCCCAAGTGCCCATTGACCCATGAATGGATCAATAAATTGGGGTGTATGTACACCATGGAATATTATGCAGCCTTAAAGCAAGATGGAGACTTTACCTCTTACATATTTACATGGATGGAGCTGGAACATATTCTTCTTAGCAAAGTATCTCAAGAATGGAAGAAAAACCATCCAATATACTCAGCCCTACTATGAAACTAATCTATAGCTTTCATATGAAAGCTATAACCCAATTATAGCCCAAGAATATGGGGAAGGGAGAGAAGGAGGGGAGGGGATTAGTGGGACCACAGCTATGGTCAATCTTACAAGGGTACATGTGAATCTTTCTAAATGTAGAATACAAATATCTTAACACAATAACTAAGAAAATGCCATGAAGGCTATGTTGACCAGTTTGATGAAAACATTTCAAATTGTATATAAAACTAGCACATTGTACCCCATGATTGCATTAATGTACACAGCTATGATTTAACAAAAAGAAAAAAAAACAAAGACCAAAGAACTTTTTTACTCAAAATAACAATGAATTGCTATTTAACCTTTCTTGCCCCTTGAGGGTGCTGCTCTAGTGGTTCTGAGACACCCTCCTGTTCTCTCTCACCCCTGCATGCTATAGACCCTTGTCCCAGGATCCTGGAGGTGAATAGAAATGATGTCCCCTCAGGACCCTCTGAATCAGCCAGCACACTGCACACAGCTTTGCACGCAGCTCTCCCTGCTCTGGGCTGCAGCCACTTTTCCTCCTAAACATGAATGAAACAACAGAAACTTCCTGAGATCTGAGGGGCAGAGCTGGTGCAGTGGGCACGAGAAGCTGAGGAGGAAGCACATGAGGTCATGGGTAGGTACAGTGTGTGGAAAGAACATGACTTTGCCTGGTTTGACAGAGACCACCTCATAGAACTGGGGCCCCTCACTGAGTTCCTAGAGCTCGAGCGCCTGCACTGTGGTGGGGGTAGAAATGCCAGGGTGCTGTCCTCACCTTTGACCAGTCCCCTGTTTTCCACTCGTAGCAGCCCGAGTAGTCCTCACATGCCTCCTCTGCTCTTGGCCTCATGGAGGCATCACATTTCCCTTGGGAGTTGGTGCATGTGACTGTCCGTTTCCGTGTCCCTTTACCACAGCTGGCAGAACACTGCAAGACACCGTTGGAATACTTAATCCAGTCCAATTTGATTCATGTCCATGAACACCTATTAAATCCCTACCATGTGCCACACCTGGTGTAAAGATGCGAAGATGAGGACCTCAGAAAGCTCACAGTCTGCAGGTCCCATGTCCTCAGAGAGACCAGTGTTAAGGGAGGGATGCAGGAGTCAGGAGTGGAAAGAGGTGGGGCATGCAGAAGGTCAAATGAAGGGAGCAGAATTCCGTGGCTATTTTTCAGATCCCAAAGTCCAGTGTAGTGCATTAATTCAAAGGGCAATTGCTGGGGGGGGGGAGGGGACTCATACGTGCAGGGGAGCTAGGGACCAGTTGGAGCAAGGCAAGGCCCCTAAAACAGCTCTGAGGTCTGAGCCTCTGGCTCCTCTCAGCTGTGCACCTGCTCTGCCTGGGCCAGCTTGGGATAAAGACCCTGACTTGGGATGGAGAAGGAGGAGCAGACAGAAAATAAAACTCCAGGTAACTCCTCATAAGGCAGGTGGAAAGCCATGTAGAGCGAATGTTTTAATGTGGACACCAAGAATGGTAGCAAAGGAATGTTCCATTGGCCATTTACTTACTTCCTGGGAGATCTGGCAAGGGACAGGGGGAGGGCCTGAGGGGTGATGAATGATGTGCAAACCTCTAGGACTGCAGGGTTCCCATGCCCTCAGGCAGCATGAAGGAGTGACAAGAGACAGAAGAGAGGGCACAGTGCCTGCAGCCTGCCCCATAGAAGGGTTTGGGGAGGGACAGTGCCTAGGGTAGAAAGAGTGCTTCCTAGCTCCAAAACCAAAGGAGAGGGAAGACCAGGAAGAGCCTCCTTGTGGCATTGGGGAGGACAAACCTGACAAGTGTGTGGGAAGCCAGGCTAGGGGAGCCCACCCTCTGACATGCTGCGTGTGGACCAGCAGATGACTTCCCCATAGATGCAGACAGTAATTCAGGGAGACAGTGGGCTGAGGGTTGGATTCTGCCAAGGAGATTCATACTTGCTCAGGTTACAAAAAATATGGCAGTGACAGCTGTGACTCAGAGTTAGAACAAACTCAACTTTTAAAAAAATTTCTGCTGTGTCCACTGAAAAACACATATGCAAAGGACAAATAACTATTCTTGATATTTCTATCATTAACATCCTATCCAAAAATAGTATTGAGCTTTCTCTTTCCTATGAATCCAATTCAGCTCTCTGTTTCAACGTCCTGTGGGGTTTCCTTTGAAGACTAATTTAGACTGGTTTGTGTTAGAAAAAACATACACTTTGGAAATGCCTGGGGGTTCCTGGGGGAGTTGCCAGAGCAGACATACTTCTTAGGTCCAGTAGGCAGGGCAAAGGGTGGCTTTTGAGGGACTTTGCTCTGCTCTCGAGCCTTTCTTTTTCTTGTACTTCAAGCACTGAGTGTCCTGCCCATTTCTGGCCAACAGACCCCTTATCTTGAAGCCTTCATCCTTGAGGATGGGGGTGCTGCTGACTGATACACCTCTGAGGGGCTGCAGGTGGGGCTGTGTTCAGTTTCTCTCTTTGGTTCCCATCAGGGATGGGGCCTGGGAGCTGAGGGCAGGAGGGACTCCTTGCCTTTCCTTCCTTCTAAATATGTGTATTTAATTCTGCTTCTAATAAAGCCAGGAAGAAGCTGGGGGTGAGGAACACAGTGAGTGACCCTCCCCCTTTACACAGTGATGGCTGAGTAAAAGCCATCAGTAAAAATTTGCCCATGAGACATGAAACTCAAAAGAACAAAGGCTCTTGGAGTTTCAGCATGTGGTGAAGCAGCAGAAATACCATTTTTGTGAACTTCTCATGAGGGGATGATTTGATTCCAAGTTAAATGGTTAGAGGAAGCATTTGGTTCAAGCTGGGGCTGAGCCAGAATTAGACTGATGGTGTGGATACTAGTTCAGGACTAGGATTAGGTATGTACAGAGGCAAAGACATACAAAAATTTCTTTAAATCTTACTCCGATCATCTCACATTTTCCAAACATCATAATCTTCAGTGTTACAATGATAAATGATGATGTCAGTCTTGGTAGGAGGTATTTTTCGCCCCCTAAGAGTTTCTGAGTGGAAAATGTGTGGTGTTGATGTGGTTAAAGCATGAATCTTGCTTAGATCAAGAACCAGACCCTGGAGATTCTATGGCTTACCTGGGAAAAGGAGAGTGGGGAGACTGAATGCCTGTCTCTCTCCTTCCAGAAAAATAAAGTCTCTTGAATGCTAAACTTATAAACCTAAGTACATACAAAGAAAAAATAAACCTAACAGCAAATTTGAAAACTCTCCTCTTTTCCTAAAATATCACAAGGGGTAAAGACTCTTTAAATAAGTGCATGTCAAGATCTGTCTGAAAATTAAACTCAGTTCGAGAGCAACCAATGATAAACTTTTTGTTCATTAAAAATGGGCTGACTACTGTTTTATTCAAAATAATTCCAACTGTTGGGCAATAAAATACAATTTTTTTTAAATTTAAATTTTTTATTTTCTTGAAACAGTCTTACTCTGTCACCCTGGGTAGAGTGCATCACAGCTCACAGCAACCTCAAACTTCTGGCCTCAGCCTCCCAGGTAGTTGGGACTATAGCTGCCCACCACAATGCCCAGCTAGTTTTTCTATTTTTAGTAGAGATGGGGGTCTCACTCTTGCTCAGGTAGGTCTTTAACTCCTGCGCTCAAGCAATCCACCTACCTTGGCTTCTCAGAGTGTGGAATTATAGGCATGAGCCATTGTGCCCACCCTATAGAATGGAACTTTTAATGTTCTCCACACTGAAGAGTGTCTTGGATTGAGCCTTTTTGAGTTCCCCTAGACTATGTTAGGTGGGAGACCTGAGGGAAGCGTGACCTTTATTCAGCTATTTTTTGTTGTTGAATAGGCAATCAAAGTCAAAATAGAAAAAAACAACCACATCAGCAATAACAAAAAACCAAAATAAAAAATCCATGAAAAGTCAATGCAAAGCCCAGAAGGATGACATTATCAAAGACACAATCATCTTCCCAGGACCATCCTTCAAAACGCAGATGTTAGGCTTCATTAACCCCTTTTCAAAATGGTATATGGCACGGGATTTGTAATTGTGACTTCTACACTAAAAGCTGTCCCCACTGGCATCCCACTCATGCAGCCTACGCACTGCTATGGAGTTAAAGGGAAGCCTTGAGGCCTTCCCAACCTGACCATGTTGCAGTGCAGAAGTGTCCAGCAGAGAATGGAAAGGTCAGTGGGAGTCCATCTGTCTAGCCACTTTGGTGTGACAACTTCTGTGGGAAATGAGATCAAATAGTACTTTCACTGTGGTGTCAACATATACAAACATGAACACATGGTGGGTACCAGACATATTCTTGCTTTTGTAGCCGTGTTGTAATGTCACATTGAATTTGAGAATATGTCAACTAGAATCTAACTCTGAGCAGGCCTGTGGGCAGGTGAGGGCTGTGATGCGAGGGAACCTGTCCTAAACACCATGGGTGACAGGTGCTGTGTTGGGGTTCCTGTGGACGAGGCCTAGAAGCTCCGACGGTGATTTTTGCCCCAGCAGCAAACCCAGGCACCCACCTGTGACCACTCAGATGCCTCCCAGATGGACAGGCAGTCCTGACCTTCGCAGCTCTGCACTGGTGCTGGCCGGGGGCCTGGGCAGTAGATAGGCCGTGTGGCAATGTGTGTGCCATTCTGCAGTTGGTACACACAGGTCACCTCTCGGTGCTGGAAACCCTTCTCACAGGTTGCTGAGCAGGGACTCCATGGGCCTGCCACCCACCTGCCAGAGGGAGGAAAGACAGAGAGAGAATGACCGAGGCAAGAGGCCAGTTTCCCTGAGGCCTTTGAGACAGATCACGGAATCATGGACCTGTGGTAGAAGAGAGGGGCACAGACTCAAGCTCTGGGAAGAATTCTGGAGCATTGAAGCAGAGCTGGTGAGCTGACATCTGAGCAGGGCCTGGGAGGGAGTAAGCCCACAGCTATCTGGAGAAAGGCTTCCAGGCAGAGGGCACAGATGGTGCCAAAGGCCTGGTGGAGCAGTGGCAAGGGGTCCAGAGCAGGTGGGAGAGGGAGGGAGCAGAGGAGTGAGGGGGATGTGGAGGCAGAAGGGCAAGACACCTGGGTGCTGCCAGCCCTTGTGGTTCTTGTCTGAATAAGGTGGTGTCCTGGGGTTTTGACAGAGGAATGACATGCCCCTCCAGCTCCAGGAAAGCCCCTCAGGCTCTGTGTGGACACCAACTTATAGTGGACAAGTGTGGCTGTGGCAAGACCTGGGAGGGGGCTCCTGTAGGTGAGACATGGCAGTGCCTTAAAGCACCTGGTGCTGGTGCAGGTGTCTGTAGGGCTGAGAAGACAGAGCTGCCTGGCTTAGTCCCTTCACCTGACACTGTTCCTTCTGGTCCCAGGCCACCTCCTTTGGAACTAATTTCCAACCCCCCTGGCAGGCTCATCATGCTGTCCTCAGGCTCGAGGGCCTCACTCAAGTGACACTCTTTTTCTTTTTGGTCCCACTGCTTATGTGGTAGGGATGTGAATGATGATGCTTCCCTTGGAGTGCAGTCTGAGGACAAGCAGTGTATCACCTGGAAACTGCTTATGATGCTGGCGGGTACATGCAAGCCCACCTCAATTTCAGCTATTATTGTAGTTATCTTGTCTGGGAGAGCTGGATGATAAACGAACAGCAGGCAGAGACCTGGCAGAGGCCATGCAGGGGAGGCTGCAGGTCTGTGCATCCGTCCCTTCCTCCCTTCCCTGGTGCAGGGCCATTGGCCAGGGGCCTATGACATCTGGCCCAGGAAAAGCAAACACTTTGTTCTACTTTACTGTGGGAGACAAGGCCTTCTCCAGGGTGCCTGCAACTCCATTCACCTTATGTTGCGGGCAGTGGAGGGCTGGGAGGTGACATGTCAGAGGCTGGTGAATCAGGATGTCATGCTCCCAGACCCTGCCCAACAAACTCCCTAAAGGCCTCTGGGCAGCATTGGCCTCTCCTGTCTGCCAGAGACTGTGTCCCTCCCACAGTCATGGCAGACTATAGCCAGCAACTGTTATGAGAATGATTGAAACTCAACTTTAACATGTGCCATATATCATTTCTGAAGATATGTGGCTACTTTTATTGAACAGATGTCTGCAAAGAAGGAGCGGGGTGAGGAGGTGCACTGTGACTTAATGAGCTGGGCTGTGATGCCCTCCTGGGGGACACAGAGGGACACTTTACAGCTGCACATGAGCGTTGGACTTGACTTCTCTCCACTTAAAACTTGAGAATTATGAGTTCTCATATATATTTCCCTGAAAAGTAATATTATTCACATATTTGTTTTTTAAAAGAGGAAATGAAAATCTGAAGTGCATCACAAGGAGTGATGTGCTGGTCTGTGAATGTGAGCTGTTCTAGAAGCAGGTATTTCTGCTTGCACAGAGGCCCGGTGGGCAGAGAAGGTTCTCTCCTGTAGGCTTAATAATGAGGACTACTGAAAGAAACAACTTTTAGCCTTAAATACTAATTAAAAACATTCATTTCTAGGCTTGGGTATATTTGTTCAACCCTGAAAATTGAGATGTGATTTCCCAGGATCTGAGATCTTCCCGTGTTTTCCCGAAAAGGTCCTAGGACCATAGTGTTTCCTTCTTATTTGCTGGGGACAGAAAGAGAAAGAAAAAAAGAGGGAAAGGAAGGGAAGGAGCAGGGGGTAAAGAAAGAAGGGTTTCCATACTTTGCTAAACTATGGTTTACAGAAATATGTTCTAAAAAAGTTTTTCTAGATATTACATTTTGGAGAGCTTCCTATGTACTAGGCAATGTTCTCAGCACTTGACATGATTTAATTTATTTGATTCTTGCAATCATCCTACACAGAGCCATTCTATGGATGAGAAAAGGCACAGAGAAGATAAGTGGCTTGTACAAGGTCAGACACTAGTAAATGGCAGAGCCATTTTTTAGCAGCTTCATGAAAATATAATTCACATGCCATAAAATCCACCCGTTTAAAGAGTACAATTCAATATATTCAGAGTTGGGTTTTTTTTTTCTTGTTTGGCAGACCCAGGCTGGGTTCGAACCTGCCAGCCGGAGAACATGAGGCTGGTGCTCTAACCACTGAGCTATGAGTGCCTTGCTGCCCCCTAAAACTACAGCGCCACCTGATGTCCTGGTAATATTTTGCAATACAAATACATGCCTACTAAAGTCGGACCCTTTCGCTATATATACACACACATACATACACTTTTATGTGTATATATAATTATATACACATAATTAGTTTTTTATTTTGTTTCTTTGTTTCTTTTTTTCTTCTTGTTAGTATTTTCTCTTGTTGTTGTTCCTTTGTTTATTTGTTACTGAGGTTGCTTATTTTTGGCCATTTAGAGCTTTTTGATATTTTGTGTTGATGTGTTCTGCTTCTTGCTTATTTGTATGGTTAATTCTTTTCTTTTCTTTTCTTTTCTTTTTTTTTTTTTTTTGAGACAGAGCCTCAAGCTGTCCCCCTGGGTAGAGTGCCGTGGCATTACAGGTCACAGCAACCTCCAACTCCTGGGCTCAAGTGAGTCTCCTGCCTCAGCCTCCCAAGTAGCTGGGACTACAGGCGCCCACCACAATGCCTGGTCATTTTTTGGTTGCAGCTGTCGTTGTTTGGTGGGCCTGGGCTGGGGATTCGAACCCGCCACCTTAGGTGTATGTGGCTGGTGCCTTAGCTGCTTGAGCCACAGGCGCTGAGCCCGTTAATTCTTTTCTTAACCTCTATTTTTACTTTCATCAAAAGCAAGAGCTCCTGTCTTTTTGGGTTGCAGTATTTTAGCCTCATTTATTCTCTCTGCATGCTTCACTCCAGTACATTCTCTCTTTGGACAGAGACTTGTCTACCTTTCTCGTCTACCTTTCTCATCTCTCCCACAATAAACACCTCTGCAACAGCTAAGCTCTCCCCTCCCTTTTTCTTGTCTTTCTCCTTTCATTCTTTACTCCAATTCCCTCTGTCTCCTCTATTAGATAAAACGATATTTTTAATTTCCTTTATCTATTCTTATCTTAATATTATTTACTTTTGTTTGTTTTCTGAGAACTGAGGGGGCACAGCTTTCATTCTTACGTAATTTTTCTGAGAGCTGAGGGGGACACAGTTTCATTCTTACTTAATATTTCCTTAGTGTTTTTTGGTTTTGCCCTGTGCTTCCCTTCCTAGTTTTGGCAGAGAAAGAGCCTAGCTCTGTTTAGGCTGGTAAAGATCACCTGATTTTGAGGAACCCTCCCAGTCCAGTCCTCTAAAAACCCTTGAGTTACAAGTGTGACTTTAGCAATGTCCTGATCAATACCATTTCTTACCATTACTCCCAGCCTGTCTTCCTGACAATCTTCTCTCCGGTTCTCCAAGTATTTTTTCCTCTTTACTCTTCTGTTATTTCTCCTTCCATTTTTTTCTTTCCTTCTTTCTTTCTCTTTCTTTTACTCTTTCTTTCTTTCCCCCATTTCTCCCTGTTGGCTCTTTACCTTTCTCCTCATTTTGGCTTTACACCAAGAGGTCTCTTTAGCACATAACTTTGAGACAAGGTAATTTGAAGCAAAGGAGTAACTGACAAGAAAAAACGTGCACAGGGAGGTGAACAAGAAGAAAGCACACATGAGGAGGAACCAACAGAAAAGGTTAGGCACCGTGAAAAACCAAAACAAAGCAACTCTCCCAAGGGACCACATGGCAACTTTTACAGAAGACTCATCCTATAAAGAATTAATGAATCTGACAGAAATGGAATTTAAAATATGGATAATTAAGACAATAAAGGGAATGGAGGAGAAAATAGAAAGACAGAACCAAAAGTCAGATGAGATATATGTAGAATATAGAATAATTTATGGATGAACTTAAGAAAATGAAGGAGACAGTCAGAAAATGTGAAGAAGCAGTAGAAAATATCAAAAATAGGTTAGATCACGGAGAAGAAAGAACATCAGAGTTAACACAGATAGTTACAGAGTCAGAAAAGAAGACAGAGAAAGCAGAGCTGGTGCTTAGAGAACTAGGAGATGCCATGAAGTGTTCAAACATACAGATAATAGGAATCCCTGAAGGGGGAAGATTGCCCCAAAGGTATGGAAGCCCTACTGGAGACTATCATAAACAAAAACTTCCCAAGTTTTACTAAAGAACTTGACATACTCCATTCAGATGGATAATGAACACGGGGTTACCTCAACTCTAACAGAGCCTCTCTAAGACACATTGTAATGAACCTGTCCAAAGTCAAGATGAAGGAGAAAATTCTGCAAGTAGCCCGTAATAAGTGCCAATTAACCTCCAGAGGCAGAGCCATTAGGATGACAGCATACTTTTCTTTTCTTTTCTTTTCTTTTTTTTTTTGAGACAGAGCCTTAAGCTGTCGCCTTGGGTAGAGTGCCATGGCATCACAGCTCACTGCAATCTCTAACTCCTGGGCTCAAGCAAGTCTCCTGCCTCAGCCTCCCAAGTAGCTGGGATCACAGGTGCCCACCACAACGCCTGGCTATTTTTTTTTGGTTGCAGCCGTCATTGTTGTTTGGTGGACCCGGGTTGGATTCAAACCCGCCACCTTAGGTGTATGTGGCCGGTGCCTTAGCCACTAGAGCCACAGGCGCCAAGCCACAGCATACTTTTCAACTAAAACTTTCTAAGCCAGAAGAGCAAGATCATCCACCTTCAACATCCTTAAACAAAATAATTTTCAGCCCAGAATCCTGTATCCTGCTAAACTTAGCTTCATAATTGATGGAGAAATCTAATCTTTTGCAGATATACAAGTCCTGAAGAAATTTGTCACCAGACCAGTTATACAGGAAATACTTAGACCTATTTTCAATACTGAACACCACAATGGACCACCATCAAAGTAAACACTTAGAAGCCAAAGGCCAGAGCTTAGCTTCTACAATGGTACAAAGGATAAATCTATACAACAAACTATCTCATAATAAGATAAATAGAATTCCACCACATTTATTGATACTCTCAATAAATGTCAATGGATTGAATTCTCCACTGAAGAGGCATAGGCTGGCTGATGGGATAAAAAACCACAAGCCATTCCTCAAATGAGATCCTTTTAAGCAAGTTCAATTTATTGTATTTACTTGTAAGATTGTCTGTGTTTGATGAGCTTCATTGGCTGATGCACCTGATAGCTTAGTCTCAGTTTGGAATTTGGATCTTGTTTGTATTATTCTGCTCAATTAGAGAGGCACAACAAAATACCTTGCTTAAAGATTCTTGCTACTTATTTTCAGGAAAATATGAAAAAAATGTAAACCTGGGTCAAGGCAAACCATGACCACCAGTGAAAAATCAGCTCAGAGAGTATGACTCCCACAAGTCAGGTAGGGATTCCTGCTTTGCACACCAAGAGTACATATTCATCACAATAGTCTGACCTTTCTACCATATGAATCAAATAAATCACAATTCTGTTGTTGGTGAAAAAAATCAACATCCAAAAGTTTTCCTGAATAGAAGTTGCAGCTTTCTATGATGAATGCAACCATTTAAGTATGTTGTCAAGATGCAATCCCACTGCCATAAATTTGTTGGTCAATCTATGAGACTGGTATCCTGATAACCATATTTGTATCTCCTGTGTGATGTTTAGTTTACTGGAACTACACTGTTGGTTGTTGGTACACTCTTCTCTGCTATAAAAGTTCTAGTTATTTTTTGGCAACAACAACAACAACAACAACAACAACAACAACAAACCACAAGCCATCCACATGCTGTCTCTAGGAGACACACGTAGCCCTGAAGTACAAATCCAGACTTAGGGTTAAGGGATGGAAAACAGTGTTTCAAGCAAATGGAAATAAGAAGAAAAGAGGGGTTGCAATCTTATTCTCAGACACAAGCGGATTTAAAGCAACTTTATTTAAGAAAGACAAAGATGAACACTTCATACTGGTCAAAGGAGCAATACAAGAAGAACACATTTCAATTTTAACATTTATGCACCTAACTTAAATGCTCCCAGATATATGAAACAGACCTTGAGGGGTCTGAGCAATATGATATCCCATAACTCCTTAATAGTCAGGAACTTCAATACCCCTCTGACAGAACTGGACAGATCCTGTAAACAGAAACTAAACAAGGATACATAGGTCTTGAATGTGACCCTAGAACAAAAGGGATTAATAGACACATACAGAACACACCATCCCAAAGCAAGAGAATATAGTTTTTCTCATCAGCTCATGGCACATACTCCAAAATAGATCACATCTTAGGATACAAATCCTAGGATACAAATCAAACCTCAGAAAAATTAAAGGAATAGAAATTATGCCATATTTCTTCTCAGACCACAAGGCTATAACAGTGAAGCTTAACTCCAACAGAAATGTTTATCCCCACACAAAGTCTTGGAAACTAAACAACCTTATGCTGAGTGATGGTTGGATTCAAGCAGAGATAAAAGAGGAATTTGCTAATTTCCTCAAACATAACAACAATGAAGAAACAAATTACCAAAACCCCTGGGATATAGCAAAAGCAGACCTGAGAGAAAAATTTATTGCGCTAGATGCCTACCATCGAAAAGCAGAAAGTGAGTGCATCAGCACACTGACAAGCCATCATATGGAATTGGAAAAAGAAGAACAATCTAACCCTAGACCCAGCAAAAGAAAAGAAATAGCCAAAATTAAATCAGAGATTAATAAAATTGAAAACAAAAAAAAATCATTCAGAAAATTAACAAAACAAAAAGTTGGTTTTTTGAAAAAGTAAATAGGCTCAGCGCTTTTGGCTCAAGCGGCTAAGGCACCAGCCACATACACCTAAGGTGGCAGGTTCGAATCCAGCCCAGGCCCGCCAAACAACAATAATGGCTGCAACCAAAAAATAGCTGGGTGTTGTGGCGGGCACCTGTGGTCCCAGCTACTTGGGAGGCTGAGGCAGGAGACTTGCTTGAGCCCAGGAGTTGGAGGTTGCTGTGAGCAGTGAAGCCATGGCACTCTACCCAGGGGCTCAGCTTGAGGCTCTGTCTCAAAAAAAAGAAAGAAAAAGTAAATAAAAAGATAAACCTTTGGTCAGACTAACTAGAAACAGAAAAGTAAAATCTCTAGCAACCTCAATCAGAAATGATAAAGGGGAAATAATAACAGATGCCACAGAGATACAAGAGATCATCTCCAAATACTATAAGAAACTCTATGCCCAGAAATTTGACAATGTGGAAGAAATGGATCAATCCCTTGAATCACACTCTCTCCCTAGATTTAATCAAGAAGAAATAGCTCTTCTGAACAGCCCAATTTCAAGCACTGAGATCAAAGAAACAATAAAAATGCCTTAGTCCAGATGGCTTCACACCAGAATTCTATCAAACCTTCAAAGAAGAGCTCATACCCATACTTCAGAAATTATTCCAAAAAACTGAAGAGGGAGGACTCTTCCCCAACACATTCTATGAAGCAAACATCACCCTGATACCAAAACCAGAAAAAGATCCAAATAAAAAGGAGAATTACAGACCAATTTCACTAATGAATATAGATTCAAAAATTTTCAATAAAATCCTAGCTAATAGATTACAGCTGATCATTAAAAAAGTCATAGATCATGATCAAGTAGGTTTCATCCCAGGGATGCAAGACTGGTTTAACATATGCAAATCTATAAACATAATTCACCATTATCAACAGGAGCAAAAATAAAGACCATATAATCCTTTCAATAGATGCAGAAAAAGCATTTGATATAATTTAACATCCTTTTCTAATTAGAACTCTGAAGAATGTAGGCATTGGCAGCACATTTCTCAAAGTGATTGAAGTCATCTATGACAAACCCACAGCTAATATTATACTGAATGGAGTAAAACTGAAAGCATTTCTATTCAGAACTCGTAAAGACAAGGTTGTCCTCTACCAACATTGCTGGAAGTTCTAGGAATTACAATCAGGCAAGAGAAGGAAATAAAGGGCATTCACATGGGGGCAGAGGAAGTGAAACTCTCCCTCTTTGCTGATGAGTTATGATCTTATATTTAGAGAACCCCAAAGACTCAACCACAAGACTTCTAGAAGTGATCAAAAAACACAGTAATGTCTCAGGATATAAAATCAATGTCCACAAATCAGTAGCCTTTGTATATGCCAATAACAGCTAAAATGAGAAACTAATCAAGGACAAAATTCCCTTCTCAGTAGCTTCAAAGAAATGAAATACCTAGGAATACACCTGACAAACAAGGCAAAGAACCTCTATAAAGAAAACTATGAAACCCTAAGAAAAGAAATAGCAGAAGATATTAAAAATGGAAGAACATACCATGCTTATGGCTGGGAAAAATCAACATTGTTAAAATGTCTATACTTCACAAACTAATCTACAGATTCAGTGCTAACCCTATTAAAATACCAACCAGGAAAAAATAATTCTTCATTTTTTATGAAACCAGAAAAACCCTGTATAGCCAAGGCAATTCTTAGTAATAAAAACAAGGCCAGAGGCATCAGCCTACCAGACTCTAGGCTATACTACAAGGCCATAGTGATCAAAACAGCATGGTATTGGCATAAAAATAGAGACATAGACATCTGGCACTGAATATAAAACCAGGAGATAAAACTAACATCTTATAGCCACCTAATCATTGATAAACCAAATAAGAACATACAGTGGGGGAAAGAATCCCTATTCAATAAATGGTGCTGGAGAATTAGAGAACCACATGTAAAAGACTGAAACTTGACCTGCACCTTTCTCCACTCACGAAAATTTATTCAAGATTAATAAAAGACCTAAATCTAAGACATGAAACAATAAAAATATTCAAAGAAAGTGTGGGAAAAAAAACACTTGAAGCTATCTGCCTGGGAAAAGACTTTATGAGGAAGATGTCCATGGCAATTGCAACAACAACAGCAATAAACAAATGGGACTTAATTAATCTCAAAAGCTTCTGTACAACTAAGGAGACAACAACCAAAGCAAATAGACAACCTACACAATGGGAAAGGATATTTGCATATTTTGAATTGGACAAAACCTTAATAACTAGATCTACAGAGAATTCAAATTAATCAACATATAAAGAGCCAACAACCATTTAGATCACTGGGCAAGAGAGGACTAGAACATTTTCTAAAGAAGACAGACGAATAGCTAACATATGAAAAAATACTCATCATCCCTAATTATTGGAGACATGCAAATAAAAACCACTCTGAGATACTATCTAACTCCAGTGAGAATGGCCAACATCACAAAATCTCAAAACTGTAGATGCTGGCGTGGATGTGGAGAGAGGAAACACCTTTACACTGCTGGTGGGACTGCAAACTAATACAACCTTTTTGGAAGGAAGTATGGAGAAGCCTCAAAGAACTTAAACTCAACCTCCCATTTGATCCTGCAATCCCATTACTGGGCATCTACCCAGAAGAGAAAAAAATCCTTTTGCCATACACACACTTCCACTAGACTGTTTATTGCAGCTGAGTTTACAATCACCAAAATGTGGAAACAGCCTAAATGCCCACCAACCCAGGAATGGATTAACAAGCTGTGGTTATATGTATACCAAGGAATACTATTCAGCCACTAAAAAAGATGGAGACTTTATATCTTTTGTATTAATCTGGATGGAAGTGGAACACATTATTCTTAGTAAAGCATCACAAGAATGGAGAAGCAAGAATCTTATGTATTCAGTCCTGATATGAGGACAATTAATGACCTAGTACATGGTAGGGCTAGGGGGAAGGGGAGAGGGGAGGGGGACGGAAGGAGAGGGTGGGAGGTCATGGTGTGTGACACACCTTTTGGGGGTGGGACACAATTAGAAGAGGGTCTTTATCTAACAGATGCAATCAATGTAACCTGGTTCTTTGTACCCTCAATGAATCCTCAACAATAAAAAAAATGTTCAGAGTTACAAAGCCACCACTACGATGAATTTAAGAGCATTATCATCATTCCAAAAAGATATTCTGAGTTGGCATCCCCTAATATCTACTCATCCCCACCAGTCTTGGACAATTCCTAATCTGCTTTCTATAGAGATTTGCCTATTCTGGACATTTCAGGTAAATGAAGTCATATAATTTTTTGGGGGGGCAGAGTCTCACTCTGTGATCCTGGGTAGAGTGCTAGGGCACCAGTTCACAGCAGCCTCAAATGCTAGGGCTCCAGTGATCCTCTTGCCTCAGCCTCTCAAGTAGCTGGGACTACAGGCATGCACCACCATGTCTGGATACTTTTCTTATTTTTTTAGTAGAGACAGGATCTTACTCTTGCTCAAGCTTGTCTCAAACTCCTGAGCTCAGGTGATCCACCAGCCTTGGCCTCTCAGAACTCTGGGATTATAGGTGTGAGCCACCATGCCCAGCATAGAGTCATATTTGGTGTACTGGGACGAGGTTCTATCAATTAGTCTGATGTTTTTAAGGTTCATCCATGTTGTGGAAGTATATCTGTACTTCATTCTTTTTTTACCACCAAATAATATTTCCTTGTATGGCCATAGTACATTTTATTTATCCATTCAGCAATTGATGGAAATTTGGGTTGTTTCCCACATTTTAGATATTATGAATAATGCTACTATAGACATTTATGCACAGATTTTTGTATGGACTTATGTTTTCATTTCTTCTACGTATATACACATCCCTAGGAGTAGAATTGCTGAATCATATAGTCATGCTTGTAACAATTTGATGAATACCAGACTGCCTTTAATAGAAGCTAAGTCATTTTACATTCCCACCAGAAGTGTATGAAGAAAGTTCTAATTTTTCTATAACTTTACAAATACTTGCAATTGCTTATTTTTTTTATTATTATAACCATTCTGGAGGGTGTAAACCGGTACCTCGTTGTGTATTTTTTTTCTTTTTTGAGACACAGCCTCAAGCTGGGTATAGTGCCATGGCATCACAGCTCACAGCAACCTCAAACTCCTGGGCTTAAGCAATTCTCTTGCCTCAGCCTCCCAAGTAGCTGGGATTACTGGCACCCACCACAATGCCCAGCTATTTTTTGGTTGTAGTTGTCATTGTTGTTTGGCAGGCCCAGGCTGGATTTGAACCCACCAGCTCTAGTGTACGTGGCTGGCACTTTAGCCACTTGAGCTATAAGCGCTAAGCCTCATTGTGTATTTTTTATTGTGATAAAATATATATGACGAACTTTATCAACTTAATCATTTCAAAGTATACAGCTGAATGGTATTAAGTACATTCAAATTATTGTATAACCATTACCACCATTCATCTCCAAAACTTTTTGTCTCCCAAAATGTAACTCCATACCCATTAAATACTAATTCCCACTCCCTTTTTTCTCTCAGCCCCTGGCACTACTTTCTGTCTCTATGAATTTACTAGTCTAGGAACCTCACATAAGTGGAATCTTACAGTATATGGCCTTCTGTGACTGGCCTATTTCACTCAGCATAATGTTCTCAAGTTCATCCATGTTGTACCATGTGTCAGAATTTCCTTTCTTTGTAAGGCTAAATACACAGATCAATTAGGAAAAGACAAACATAGCCCAATCAGATAATGGACAAAGAATAGGAGACTAATCCACAGAAAGAGAAATATAAATATGCCCAGACATATGCAAACACTCAACTTCATTGCAGAGCAGAGAATTTAAAAAAATAAAACAATTAGGCACCATCTCATGCCCATCAGATTGGGCAGCACTAAAAAGCAGGACTAAACCTGATTTGGCCATGACTGGAAAAATGAGAGTTCTTACCCAGTGTTGGGGAGACAGTGACTCTACAGGGAATCCCTTTGGAATAAAGTTCAAGGTATGTAGAGCCTACAACATAGCAATTCCACTTCCAGGAAAACAGGTTCTTACACCTTGTGCCCCAGGAAACAGGACAAAGATGTTCACTGCATAACTGTACAAATCCCAAACGGCAAACCACCTACATGTCCATCACTGGTGGAATGAATAAATTTAAAAAGTGAAATAACATAAAGAAAATGGATACACCAGAGCTCCAGTGGTGACACGGACAGTTCTCAGGGGCAAGATAAGATGTACATATGCTAACAGACTGTTTAAGACATGCCAAGCACTATTTTCTTTTAGGTATAGGCATACATATACAGTAAAAATGTGGGTGGGAAGCACAAATACCCACAGTGGACAGGAGGCATATGGGAGTGGGGCCGAGAGGATCTTCAATGCTGTCTGTAATTCCTCACCACTTATGAGGTGTGAACAAGTACGGCAGTTGTGAAGATGTGTTAAAACCAGGAGAGTTAGGCATGAGTGTTTATTAGTTAATGTCAGTACTTTTTGGTAGAAATGAAAATTTCTATAAGAAAAATACTTACAGAAGCTATAGTCAAGTGCCTATATATGGCTGACCCCAGCTGCAAAGGGCTCAGGCTGTGGTCAGCTGAACAGATGCTGGGCTCTAGCCCACTGTGGCCATGTGATCAAGTGTTGCCAAATCATTCATTTTGAAAAGCAAAACTGAAAATCCAGAGTCTTACTTCAGTCTTCTGATTTAAAAATGTTGGAAATGAACTCTTAGAGCTTCAGACGCCTGTGTGGGCCAACCCATGTCTGCTGTGGAATTTGGCCCCACGGCCTCTAGTCTAGGACTTTACACTTAAAAATCACAGGGCAGTGGCTGTGGTGGTTTTGCACCTAAACTGAAACAGCCAGAATCATGTGTCCCTCCAGTTGTCACCTGGAGAGGACACTGCACACTGACATTGCTTTATTTCCCTCATGATAGTACCCATGTGCTAGCCTGACTTTGACAAGGCTTAACAGATTAGCTCCAGGAATTTTGTCCTAAGAAGATTGAGGGGGAAAAAAGACTCCCATAGATTAATGATGTGACATGGTTTTCCCAGGACACCAGAACAGCACCTGCCAGATATGAACACTAAAGTCCTGAACCAAGTGGGCTTCAGAAAACACTCAGGGGCCTGATTAACACCAGCGGGAGTCCCTGCCCAGCCAGCCCTGCTTGCCGGCCCGCAGAGTTATTCAACGTGAAAATATGCAAGCAGACCTCCCAGCATCTGCCCCGCTGCTGCCCTATTTTGGCTAGAAAACCCTCAGACTTTCACAAGACTCTCAGAATGTGTTCCCTGGGGGTGAGGGGCAGTTCTCAG
This sequence comes from Galago senegalensis, assembly GCA_963575145.1. Classification (NCBI taxonomy): domain Eukaryota; kingdom Metazoa; phylum Chordata; class Mammalia; order Primates; family Galagidae; genus Galago; species Galago senegalensis. The sequence continues at coordinate 5,640 of CAUYTI010029362.1, read as the reverse complement.
GAGTCTGAGTGAGCCAGCTCCCTGCCTCCAGACAGAGGGGAAGGGCTCCTGCTGCCTTAGGAGGGGCGGAGGCAGGGCTCCAACATGACCCACAAACCAAGCCCCAGTGGGGTTGCTTGGAGCCAGGGGCTATCCCTGTGAGCGTTCTGGCACATGGCTTTACAGCTTTATGGTTTTGTGAGCAGGGGCATTCACAGCTCTGCCTAAATCCCCACCCACACACAATCACCTTTAATTGCAAGTCACAGGCCCAGGACTTCTCTGGATCATTTAGGAGCCAGTGAGGCCCCCTGACAATGGTCTCCACTCTCCAAGGTGACTCTATTGGTCTAATCTGAGTCCCTGGTGCCTAATATGCTGCTGGTTAGTAGCTGTTGCCCTGATGGCCATGGCTAGTGAAAGCCACATCCATGTTCAACTTGAAAAGAGGCTACCTGGGGGTGACAGACATCTAGGCTGGAGCCATGTAGAGACAGCTGCTTCCTGAGGACCCAAGTCCTGAGTCTCTGGCTGGCATTTGACAGAGTCTGCCTTCCTAGTAACTAAAGTGATTCTGGGTGCTTGTTGAGTATAACTTGTCATAGTGATCCTTAGTACAGATGACAGCTTTGACACTCTGACAGCCCTCTTCCTTATTTTTGCCGCCTTCTTGCTGGGCCTCTCTGGTGCTGGGAACACTTGCCACTTTGCCTTCTACTTCTCCATCTCTGCCTCCTCCCTATGGTTCAGTCTTTGGATCCTGTACTCTCCTGGCTCACTTAAAGATGCTATGGTTTCCATATGCAGACCTGACCTATGCTATGGTTTCCATAGATACTGTGATGCATAGGACCCCTCCATAAGTCCTAGATGTGTCTTCTGCCACTGCTAGTGCTCCTAAGGCTCTGTAAAAAGTTCACATGGTACTGCCTCCCCTCCTCAAATATCCTAACCTTGCTATGGCTTAGACACCCTAGGAGTCAAGAGGCTCAATTCTAAATACTGTTTGGCTCACTGGCTAAGTCTTTGTTGATCTTCGCTACTGAACTTTCCTCAGGCTCAGTTTTTCCATCTGTGAAATGGGGTGAAAGTCTCCTACTCATTTGGATGTGCCAACAATTGATCATATATGGTCAATTTGCTATGATCCAAGGTCACTGCTGGATGGACTCAGGCATGTCACAGATCTGCACACACTGTGCCCCACAAACACTGGTTAGCTACACTTGCCAGGCATAGACCTCACTAGGCCACACCCTAAACCTTGGCTCCAACATGTTGGAGATACAGTGAATATTCATGCTGCTGGCTAATAGAACTATTAGCAGTTTCCTATAAAAAGTGACAGTGGGATAAATCTACCATAAAATATTCATGCCCTTTATTTCACTTTACAGAAAGATTCAAACATCCCAACCAAATGGAATCATAGCAGCTGCTGGGCAGATGTTCTTCAGGAAGGCGAATGAGAGACAGAAATTAGTCTCAATTAAGTTCTCAGTAAATTACGTAACGGAGACCTTTAGCCACCCAGTCATGACTGGCTTGCTTAGTCAAAGGCAGTGAACCTGGTCCAAAACTGTTCAGAAACTTTGGGCCACTTTGGATAATTCATGTTCTGAGTAAACTGCAGAATCTTGGGATGAGAGGAAATAATGAATACCATAACCACTTTCAATTGAAAATAATAAATTGTTTTTAATAATTTTAATAGTTAATGAGCTACAGAAACCAGGTCTGTCAGTCCTCCAAGCAGGACTGAGATTCATTTTCTTTCTGGCTTTATTCAGTCTATAGCACTAAATTGCCTTGTATGCTTTTGAAATGTTTGTTCAGCAAGTATCCTGTCAGGTGATTTATTTTCACTAGAAGACTGCTTCTCCTTGAGTTTTAAGAAAGTCTCCTACATATCTGCTCAGCAAAGATGTTCCTGTCTAATTTTTTTTTGAGACAGAATCTACTCTGTCACCCTGGGTAGAGTGCTATGGCGTCATAGCTCACAGGAACGCAAACTCTTGGGCTTGAGTGATCCTCTTGCTTCAGCCTCCTGAGTAGCTGACACTACAGCTGCCTGCCACAATACCCAGTTTTTCTATTTTTATTAGAGATAGCGTCTCACTCTTGATCAGGCTGCACTCAAACTCATGAACTCAAGCAATCCCCTAACCTTGGTCTCCCAGAGTGCTGTAATTACAGGTGTGAGCACCATGCCTAGTCCTAATTGGGCTTTAAGGATTTCCCATCAGTAGGCCCACAAGAGACTGGCTGGCCTCCATTCTGCTTTTAAGACCCTGAGAGAAGAGACTCCTATACAGACAATCCCTGAATCAACAAACATCCAACTTACTGGCACTCAGGAATGGAGGCTACTGCAAGGTAATAGGTAAATGTACCTGTTTCAATTTACATAACAAACCTACAGAACCTATCTCATTTACAGACTTGAGGGACTGCCTGTATCAAGTCTTGTCCAGCTGAGTTTTATAACATATTTCCTCTTCTCCTCTGAGTGTTGCAGGCCATCAATTTTTATTTTTAGGCAAATAATAGATAGAACATTTTATTTGGAGAATTTTAGAGAATGTCCCACCCTCTGGGGACACTCCGTGTCCAGACTGCCTCTTTCATCTACAAAGGCTTTTGCTGTGGAGGGTCCATGTCCAAGTCCTTACTTTATCCCTACCTCTTCTGAAGGACAGTTTCTAGCACAGAGCTTTGTGCTTGTTAAGGTACCCCACAGATGTCTTTATAATTTAACTGAATTCTATGGTTGTCAGTGAAGAAAACTGGGTGTTTCAAGTGTTATAAGAATGTTCTTTGATCACAAAGTTTGAAGTGACTTTGAGCTTACTAAAGCAATCTTGATCTATACTTTCACTCATTTCAGGAATCTCTCCTATAGCCATATCTTTTGTTCACGTAGTAGAAATTATAAATATAATTTGTGCACACTGTAGGAAATCTGGGAGGTACACAAAAATGTAAAGCAAGAGAATCAAAGAATGCATACGATCCTAGTCTTTTTCCCTAAACATATATCCTTTAACATTGATGTCATAGTTTAAACAAACCATTTTATATTCTGTATCACTATTTATAAGAGAAGAAATTCCTACAAGATCAAAAATCTGCACGATACTCTGTCACATACACAGAGATATAAATTACTTGGCCAGTGTGTATTTGTTGGACACTTGAATAGTTACCAATTTTATCCCTGTTTTGGATGATTTCCAGGGGGTGGAAATAGAAGTTCTGGCTCTAAGGTGATGAGCAACAGCATATTCAGAAGACCAGTGGGGACTGTTTGGGTCTCTGCACGATGGGGAGCTCATTACACTGTGACCCGGCCACGTGTGCTCCACGAGCCTGCTGGGCATCAGAAGAGGCATGCTGTTACTCTAGGTGACAGACAATGCTTTATGTATGTAGAAACAATGGGACAAGGTCTCTGAAAGCCCCTTTACATCTCCCTTTAGCTCCTGCCCATGCACACAGCCTGTTAGCTATTCATCATGAGGCAGCAGAATCCAGGCCACTGGCCCTCCACCCACCTTTCCTACTTTGGACACACCCAGTCAAATACATGCCTGATTGTAACCAATAACATTAACTGGACTCTTCTTTATGCCAAATGTTAGGTCCTTCAGTGTTAACTTGGCTTCCAATTAGATGAGGAAATGGGGACTCCCATGAAGTAACCTGCTCAGGGCCACACGGCCAGTGAGAGGCAAGGTGGGCTGGGCTTTCTCTGCCTGTCCTTGAATACCAGAGTACATGCTGCCAATGCTGGTGTGCTATAGCACAGCAACCACTTCCTGGTGCCTCAGCATGCCTTGGTACAAATCCCAGCAGTACATGCACTATTCCTACAGAGCTGGAACTGCTTTATTTCTGTTTTGGTCTTTCCCCCCAGAAGGAAGCTTTCAAAGGTAGGGAGGAGCCTCTTCATTCTAGGTTAGCCTCAGACTGGATACAGTATGTGGCACACAGTAAGCACTCAGTATGCATCTGTTAAATGAGCAAATGAAGGAACAGCCTAAATGCTCTGAGGTACTATCTGTGGACACCCCCAGACCTCCCCACTTTTGAGTTACTGCCAAATGTGGGTGCCATATCTTGCATATTTTTATTTCTATGTAGAAGGGCTTCTGGATTTCAAAATATTAAATTATTAATTTCTAGCTTTATAGCTTTGTGATCAAAGAGTATTGTCTTACAATCAATTTTATGGAATCTACTGATGTTTTCTTTATGACCAAATATATGATCAGATTTTATGAATATTCTATGTGCACTTGAGAAAAAAGCATATTCTCTATTACCAGGGTGTCATGTTTGATACATATGATTTACTTTAGTGACTCTGTTTTTTAGATCTTTTATATCTTTCCTTATTTTTGGTCTGCTTGCCACTTACAGGTCCTTACAATCTATTTCACATTGAGAGTAGTATGTCAATAATGTTCCCAACCAATAAATTTCTATTTATATCTCCTTGCATCTCCTACAGTTTATATTTTACATAAATGGTTGCTGTGTTACTTGGGGCATAAATATTCATCACTGTTATATATTCATTGTAAACTAAGGCTTTAACTTGTTTCCTTCTTAGTTACATATGATGATGTTTGGCTTAAAGTCTGCTTTGACTAAAATAGGGATTACTACTCCTGCTTTCTTATTGTTTTCATTCCCCTGGTATACATTTGTCTATTCCCTTATTTTTAGCCTTTGTGTATTAGTTTCTTTTAGGTGTGTTTCTTACATACAGCATATAGTTGGGTCTTGCTTTGTAAGGCCATTTGAAAATGAGATAGGCTCATTCCAACATATTTTTTCTCAACTTTATAATATTTTTAAATCATAGTTCCTATGTATATTTTGTTATACTTGCTGTGTTTCCATGACATTATTGCTCTGATATTTTGGTGGGGGAGTATCCAAAGGTTTTTATTTTTGTTTTACTTTAACCATTTTCATAGGTAAAAGTTTTATTTGAGTTTAACATATACACAGAAAGGTACATAAATTGTAAGCATATAGCTTGACAAATTTTCCCAAAGCTGGTTGCATAGCTACAACTCCCTCCTGTCCCCTCCCCTCTCCTTCCTTTCCCAGAAAAACAACATTGCCAGCAGTTCAGAAGACTCCCTCATACTCCCAGTTACAAGCCTCTCCCAATGATTCTGACTTCTATCACTATAAATTCCTTTTGTCTGGTTTTGAACTTTATATAAATGAAATCACAGAGCATGTACTCTTGTATTTTGGGTCTAGCTTCTTTCACTTCATATTGCATTTGTGAGACCAATCTATGTTTTGGGGGGCAATGATTCATTCTCATCACTATGTTGTATTCCATTGTGTAACTAGACCACAGTCTATACATTGTACTGTGGATAGGCGTTTGGGTTGTTTCAAATTTTGAGCTCTTTTTTTTTTTTTATTGAATGGTAACTATGTACATTAATGCACTTCTGGGGTACAGTATGGGGTTTTCACACACAATCCGAAACGCTTCCATCAAACTGGTTAACATAGCCTTTGTGTCATTTTCTTAGTTATTATTTTAAAACATTCACATTCTGCTCTTAGGAAGATTCACTTGTACCCTTGTAAAATAAACCTCAGAAGTGATCCCTCCAATCCCCCTCTAAT
>CAUYTI010029361.1:0-16794 GCA_963575145.1 Galago senegalensis | reverse complement strand
CTCCCGAGTAGCTGGGACTGCAGGTGCCAACCACAATGCCTGACTATTTTTTTTTTTTTTTGTAGAGACAGAGTTTCACTTTATCACCCTCAATAGAGTGCTGTGGCGTCACACAGCTCACAGCAACCTCCAACTCCTGGGTTCAGGTGATTCTCTTGCCTCAGCCTCCTGAGTAGCTGGGACTATAGGCTATAGCTCCAGCTATTTTTTTGTTGCAATTAGGCCAGGGCTGGGTTTTAACCTGCTACCCTCGGTATATGGGGCCAGTGCTCTACCCACTTAACCACAGGCACTGCCCAAGTCAAGAGTCTCTTACTGTCGCTGCTGCTCCGGTTATTACAGACAGCACACAAGTTGTGGTAGAACAGGGTACTGGCAATCAAGAGATTATTCTGCCTCAGATGGTGCCCAATGGAGTTCCTGTAATTGCTACTCCTGCTATTCAAGAATCACTGCTCCGTCTAATGATCATATCAGTAAATTGGTTAATCCTGTTGAAAAATTTGATTCTTGCATAAGCCCAGGCATTAAAGAGGCCAGAACAAGATGTGACCCAGAGGCATGGAATTTTCCCGTGATTATTCTCCCCTCAACCCACAGCCCGTGGTGGTTGGCCAACAACCAGGGCCTATAAGAGGGATTTTTGAAAGTTTCCCTTTTGAATTTCTAAAAGATCTTAAGGCTGCAGTTCAGCAATACGATCCTACTCCCCCTTTTGTCCAAACTACTCTGCAGTCAATGACCGTGGATGAGAGATTAATTCCTTTTGATTGCAAGACTCTAGCAAAGGTATGTTTAAGCATCTCAATATTTGTAACTTAAGGCTCGGCACCTGTGACTCAAGTGTCTAAGGCACCAACCACATACACCTGAGCTGGCAAGTTCAAATCCAGCCCGGGCCTGCCAAACAACAATAATGGCTGCAACCAAAAAATAGCCAGGTGTTGTGGTGGGCACCTGTAGTCCCAGCTACTTGGGAGGCAGAGGCAGGAGACTTGCTTGAGCCCAAGAGTTGTAGGTTGCTGTGAGCTGTGATGCTACAGCACTCTACCCAGGGGGACAGCTTGAGGCTCTGTCTCAAAAAAAAAAAAAATTGGAGTATCCTTTTTTTTTTTTTATTTTTTTTGCAGTTTTTGGCTGGGGCTGAGGTTTGAACCTGCCACCTCCAGCATATGGGGCTGGCACTCTACCTTTTGAGCCACAGGCACCACCTTGAGTGTCCTCTTTTAAAGGCAAATGTTTTCCTGTGGCCAAGTAGGGCACTTCAGGAAACAATGCCCAAATGCTCCAAATCAGTCAGCAGCCAATAATGCAGGACCAAAAGTTCTACCAGTGTTTGGTAAAGGAAAGCATTGGGCAAATCACTGTCACTCTAAATCTGATACTGATGAAAAACCTCTCACTGGTTCAGGGAAACAGGAGGTGGGGCCAGCCCCAGGCCCCAAAATAAGCTGGGGTAACTCAGGCACCCTCCATTGTACCTCAAACAGGCATTTCTAGCAACAGTATTACCCTACCCCAGGGAGCTCTTCCAGTAAATAATCAACCCATATTACAATACAACAATTGCCCCTGCCACTGTAGGGAGCATAGCAGCAGATTTATGTGGCACTATTGATATTTCCCTGCTGCCAACAGAGCCTCCAATTAAAGTAGAGGACCAGGAATATATGGTCCTCTTCCAGAAGGCAGGGTAGGATTGTTACTGGGTAGCTCAAGTTTAAATTTAAAAGGGGGGCAGCACCTGTGGCTCAATGGATAGGGCACTGGCCCCATCTACCAAGGGTGGCAGGTTCAAACCTGGCCCCGGCCAAACTGCAGTTTATTGGACAGAATGGATCACTGAAGGACATCCAATATGCACCATTTTTGTTCAAGGAAAGCCTTTTCCTGGCATGATTGACACAGAAGCAGATGTTTTGATTATTTCATCAAGTCAATGGCCATTATGTTGGCCATGAAGGTCCTAAGGAAATTTTGCCCCCAAATATAATTCCTTGGTATAAACAATATTTTGAATTAAAGGCCATTCATGATCAGGAAGAATTGGAAGAGGCCTTTCCTCTATCTACATAGAACCTGAGTGACTTGCTGAGAATCAAAAAGGGGCTGCTGACTTCCTTATTATGTTCTAATAGACCTGGTATTTGAAGCATGACACCTATGTCTCAGGTTAATCTACAAATCAGTCTGTTTCCCCCATCTACACGCATCCCCCCAGCAACCACTTACTGCACCTGTACTTTCCACATTCTCCTCCCTCCCTTCCAAAAGGTCTCCATAAAGGTCTCCAACCATCTCTGAGATTTTGGGAAATCATTCTTGTGGTTCCCCCATGTACATGGTATTTAGAAATAAACCTCTCTCTCTCTTCTTTTTTTTTTTTGTAGAGGCAGAGTCTTGCTTTATCACCCTCGGTAGAGTGCCATGGTGTCACACTGCTCACAGTAACCTCCAACTGCTGGGTTTAGATGATTCTCTTGCCTCAGGCTTCCAAGTAGCTGGGACCACAGGTGCCCACCACAACACCCAGCTATTTTTTTTATTGCAGTTTGGCCGGGCCAGGTTTGAACCTGCCACCTTCAGTATATGGGGCCAGCGCCCTACTCACTGAGCCATAGGCACTGCCCACTGGGCAGGGTTTTTTGTTTTGTTTGGTTTTGGGTTTTTTGCAGTTTTTGGCCGGGACCAGGTTTGAACCCACCACCTCTGGTATATGGGGCTGGAGCCCTACTCCTTGAGCCACAGGCACCGCCCAACCTTTCTCTTATTAATCTGCAATAATTGTGAGTTGATCTTTCAGCAAACCAACCAAAGAGAAAAGGGCAGGTTAGATTTCGCCCTGATCCCTTCAGCTGAAATAATCTTCACCCACTGGTCTCCCTACGGAGGTTCATGAAAGTTCTCTTTTCTCTTCTCTTACCGTGCATTGGACCAGAAGGACAAGAAAACCATGATCACCCCCATTCCTGTTAATTTATGGGGGCAAGATCTGTTGCAGCAATGGGGAACAGAAATTTCTTTTCCCCCTGGCTATACAGTCTGTAAAGCTATGATGGGCTATGGGTCAGAAAAAAGTCTGTGTAAAAATGAAGATGGCATAAAAACACCTGTGCCTCCAGATCCTGTATCTTTAAAGTGGAAAAAAGATCATCCCGTACTGATTGAACAGTGGCCATTACCAAATCCGAAGCTGGAGGTTTTATACCAGTTGGCAAAAGAACAATTAGACAAGGGGCGTATAGAGAGCCTTGTTCTCCTCCTGGATTTCACCAATATTTGTAATTCAGAAAAAGTCCTGTAGATGGCGCATGCTAACCGACGTAAGAGCAGCAAACGCCATAGTACAACCTGCGGATGCCTTACAACCTGGATTGTCGCCTCCACCCATGATTCCTTCCAGCTGGCCGCTAAGCATAATTGATTTGAAAGATCACTTTTTAGCTATTCCATTAGCACTACAAGATTGTGAAAGATTCGCTTTTATTAATCCAGCAATAATCAGGAACCGGCTACACGATACCACTGGAAAGTTTTTCCTTAGGGAATGTTAAATAGCCCTACTGTATATCAGAGATGTATGGGAAAAATATTAACTCCTGTTGCAGTGAGATACCCAGAATATTCTATTATCCATTAGGTTGATGATATACTATGTGCTGCTTCGACTAGAGAAAAATCGACTTGCAGACTCACAAATCGAGCAGGTATGGCCATTGCTGCTGACAAAGTCCAAACCACCACTCCATTTCAGTATTTAGGGATGCAAATAGAAGAAAGAACAATCAAGCCTCAGAGAGTAGAAATTAGGAAAGATTGTTTGAAAACATCAAATGATTTTCAAAAATTGGCCCAGTGCCTGTGGCTCAAACAATCCAGCCTGGGCCCGGCAAACAACAACGGCTACAACCAAAAAATAGCTTGGTGTCGTGGTGGACACCTGTAGTCCCAGCTACTTAGGAGGCTGAGGCAGGAGACTCACTTGAGCCCAGGAGTTGGATGTTGCTGTGAGCTGTGATGCCACAGCACTCTACCCAGGGCAACAGCTTGAGGCACTCTGTCTCAAAAAAAAAAATTTTTTTTTTCAAAAATTGTTGGGAGATATAAATTGGATCCACCGATCATTAGGAATCCCAACAAACTGTCTTATAAATCAAAACGCTATTTTAAGAGGAGACTCTGACTTAAAAAGTAAAAGACAGTTAACACCTGTGGCAGTGGAGGAATTAAAAATAATAGAAACTAGAATACAGGAAGTGCAGATTCATGGAGAATATCCAGAGCTTCCACTGCAAGTCATAATTGTTCCCACTACTCCTTCTCCTACTGGTGTAAGAACTCAAGGAAAAAACATGGTTGAGTAGCTTTTTCTGCATAAGAATGCCACATATCCAAATAAAAAGAACAGATTTTTGAAGCCTTACAACTCATTTAAATGCAGTCCCTGGGCTCAGTGCCTGTAGATCAAGTGGCTAAGGTGCCAGCCACATACACCAGAGCTGGCAGGTTCGAATCCAGCCCAGGCCTGACAAACGACAACTGCAACCAAAAAATAGCTGGGTGTGGTGGCGGGCACCTATAGTCCCAGCTACTTGGGAGGCTGAGGCAAGAGAATCACTTAAGCCCAGGAGTTGGAGGTTGCTGTGAGCTGTGATGTCACAGCTCTCTACCCAGGGTGACAGCTTGAGGCTCTGTCTCAAAATAAATAAATAAATAAATAAATAAATAAAAACAAATAAGTAAATGCAATCCCTGGATCTGAAGTTTTAGATCAAGCTGCCAATGGACTGTCTTTTTTTTTTTTTTTTTTTTTTAGACAGAGCCTCAAGCTGTCCCCCTGGGTAGAGTGCTATGGCATTACAGCTCACAGCAACCTCCAACTCCTGGGCTCAAGCGAGTCTCTTGCCTCCACCTCCCAAGTAGCTGGGACCACAGTCCCCCGCCACAATGCCCCGCTATTTTTTGGTTGCAGCCATCATTGTTGTTTGGCGGGCCCGGGCTGGATTCGAACCCGCCACCTTAGGTGTATGTGGCTGGCGCCTTAGCCACTTGAGCCACAGGCGCAGAGCCATCTTCATTCATTCTTTACGAGGTTTTTGTTTTTAGTCCTTATCTTAAACATTGTTATTGTTATTACACTTTAAGCCTTTTTAATTTTGTGAAGGCAAAAAGTGGAAACCTAATAAACACATGTATATGCAAAAAAAAAAAGAGAAAGTCAATGCCATACTTTCTCTCTTCTATCCACTGGCTAGATGTCACTCAGGTGACCTTGAAGCCAAAAGACTAAATCAAACCAGGTCCCAGAGTTGCCGTGAGAAGGGAAGCCACCCTGCAGTGCTTCTAGAGCAAGAGGGTCTGTGTTGGAACTGGGATGAAAGAGAAGGAAATCTCGCTTTTAGGAAGCCACTGGGATTGGCGTCATTTGGGATTGGCAGCACAGCCTAGCTCACCTAAACACCCTTACCCTTCAACGTTCTGGAGGACCATTCCCTCAATTTTGATAAGTTGTTTCACTCGGCGTGGCCTTTCAAGCCCTCTTCTCTCTGCCTAGAACACCTTCCCCCTTTTGTAGCTGACAGACTTGATGAAGTGCCACCTATCCTGAGCCTTCTCTGACTTCTCCAGGCCACTGGCTTCTTTACCCTTCAAACGCTCCCTTTGCCTTGCACTATAACCTCTGTCAAACCATGATGACATAGTTATCTTCTCGGAAGCTTGTGAGCTCTTTAAATAAACCTAGGCTCTAGGTCCTATTATTTTCAGATCACCTAAAATAGTGCCTGGTGCTTGTTCTGCACACCTGGATTTGGATCAGTCTCAGTGAGTGTGGTGTGGGAGGGGCTACGGTTGTGTCTCTTACTCAGGGGGTCCCAGGGAGGAGCAGGTCCCAGCTGAATCAGAGGGCTGAAGTGGCCTCACAGATGTCTCCTGTTACAGCTGCCCTACTCTCGAAATCAGTAAAGCACTTAAGAGAAATGCCCAGAGTAAAGAACAGGCCCTCCGAATTTGTCTTTTGCTGTTCACTAAAGGTTAAAGGAAAATAAAGCATTCTCATTTTTAGAGCGTGGATTGTCAATGGCTACAGATATGTTCAACAAGCACTTTGCTTGCAAGACATTGGAAATTTGGCTCTCCCAAGGTTCTGCCCAGAGACTTTCTAGAATTCTTTGGCTTCGTTGTAAAATTTGAGGGGTTTTGGTGAAGGAAATCAAAAAAACCAAGTTAAAATAAAAGGAGAACTGCTTTTCACAGGAACATTTTATTGTCTCTGCCTGAGTTTCTAGCATAGCTTACGAAGTGAAAACACTGCTTTAGTAAAAATCGGTTCCATGGAATCCCGTCCCCTCCTTCAGATCCTCTGCACAAGTTCCTCAGACCTCGGGGTTGCTGACCACGGCCGTGGTGGAATAGGAGTAAGGGCTGAGCAGGGCGGCGATGGTGTAACGGCGGAGGCCGGAGTCATTGGCTGTGAACACCACCTAGGAGAGAAGGCACACAGCATGTTTCCAAACCAGCCCCCAAAACATGAGCCCCAGACAGACAGACACTGGACAGCCAGTGCCAAATTAATTACTTTTATTGTATTCCTCTCATTTTATTTATTTATTTATTTTGGAGCAGTTTGAACAAAAAGCAAAAGTCCAAATCTGCTGGCAAGCTAGGCCTCGGGAGCCTAGCACAGACTTTCAATCCAGAATTCTGCACTATTGCCTATAGAATCAGGTCTCTTGGTTTGCAAATTCACTCTAAAATCAGGGTGGCCGTAGCCAGCCAGAGGAAAATTCCAGCAAGCCTGAGGACTCTCATCTATCTTCATGGTGTTAGAAAAAGGTGAGAAAATAAGAACTGTCATTCAGGGATCAAAGACCTGCTGAGAACCGTGACCTCCAATCCCACCGTGGACTTGGAAACCTAGAATTTTAGAGCTGGAAGGAAACTTTCTTCTCATTTTACAAACTATCTTTTGAGTTTATTGTGTTGCCCCAGTCCATATAATGACAGAGCCACATTAGGAAGGTAAATCTTCTATCTCTAAGCACAGAGATTTCGCTCCCATTGTTCCTTGAATGTTCTAACGTGAACTATATTTGTATGCATATAACAAGAAATGAAATACAGAGTATTCTATTCACCTGTGCCCCATATCCATTTGGGCCCTGATTTGGGCTTGTGGTCCTGCCCAGTCTGTCTTGGATCAGTCCCTGCCCCCTTCATTTCAGGAACAAGGATATGTTTTTGCTTGTGAATCTCTGGCATTTAGTGGAGTGCTCAACACATATAGAAGGTTTTATTTTTTAATGTTTGTTGAATGAATACTAAAAAAAGTGCATAGCAGACAAGTAAGCCAAGATCAGGAGATCAGGAACAAGGAGCCATGAGCTTTGGGCCATGTGGGAGTGAATCAGGTGGTCCGTCCCATCAGGCTAAGGCCCAGGGCAGACAAGGCTCTCAGAGAGGCTGATCTGGTTGCTAAGGGGGAGGGGCTGAGAATCTAGGGGCAGGTGTAGCATGGGGGGTGCCCTGACTGGGCTCACTGCCTTGCTGCCTGGCTGAGGAGTAACCGAGACATGCTTCTTCATAGATGGGGCTCTCTTGGTGAATTGTGGGCCCCAGAAGTCAAATAGGCCTCTGCGGTTTCCCTGGTAACACTGTCTACTGAGAGAACTGTTTTATGTCAATTGAACATCTCATCTGTGACTAAGCCAGAGAGAATAGTTCCCTTTCATGCCGAGCTATTTTTGATGGAATTAGTTGATCTTTAACTCTGACCAACACGTCTGGATTCTATTTCTTTGACAGCCATATGTTTCAAATGCCTTAAGAAAATGACACGAGGAGGTGAGGAGATATTTCCCTGTTTGAGGTGTTTGGGGATCCTTACCACCTCATTAGCAAAAGAAGACAGTACATTACAAATGTGGTTTTGTTTTTTTTTTTTTTTTGCTTGATTTCTCACAAGGAAAAAGCTTCCCGAGGCACCAGGTGTTGCCCAGTAGAATTGAGGCTAAACCCAGCCTGAGTCCTAGTTATAAACATTTCTACCCTCTACTTACTAGCCACGTGGCCTATGACCATTATTTAACTTTCCTGTGCCTCACTTTCTTCATCTGTAAAATGGGCATAATAATAGGAATGTCCTCAATGGGTTGTTTGTGAGGACTAATTAAAACTCAGTAGTGTCTGGCATGTGATGTGTGCTTTGTATATGTTATCTATTGTGTTGCCATTATTGTTTTAAATCTATTGTCCCTGTACACATTGCTAAGAATTACTTGTCCATACTTCTCAGGAGTGAGATGTGTTTTGGAATGAAGACTGCTTTAGGTTTTAGAAAAGTAAAATGGTGCATCTCTCCTTTGTTATGTAACACACCCTACATGGGGCCTGGAGGGCTGCCTCTTATTCACACATATTATTTCTTCTGCAAACAAATAAATATTCTTATGAGATGGAATGGATAGATTATAAATAGCGTTATATACTCAGAAAAATGTTTGCTTCTCAGAGTGTTGTGGATTTCTGACTGTAGAATGGGAAAGGGAAGCTGCCATTCAGAGCTTTTCCTGTGACATTTTCTTTTTCTTTTTTTTTTTTTTTGCAGTTTTTTTTTTGGGGGGGGGCTGGGTTTAGAACCCTCTACCTCCAGTATATGGGGTCGGTGCCCTACTCCTTTGAGCCACAGGCGCTGCCCTCCTATGACCTTTTCATAGTATGTTAAGTATTTCCTAGAATTAAAAACAAAAAGCAAAGCAACTCAAAGGTCTACACACTCACCTCTGCATATTCATGGAATGGGGAGATGCCAAGTGCCTTCCAGTAGGACTTGGTGTCCAGTTCCACTTTGTACACCCCTTCTACAAATTTCTCATCGGTTGTGAGCCCATGGAGCTCTCCAGTCTCACTGGTTTTCCTATAAGTGTAGAAATCTGGGTTAAGTTAGGCATGTGTGTATGTGTGTTATATATATTTTTCCTCAACCAAGTTAAGAGGTGGAAAACTCTAGTAACCATTTGAAGTTAAGTGGCAAGAAATTTGTAAAAACATTTCAAAGAGCTCACTATAAAAAAAATTTTTTTTAAAAGCTCACAATAGATATTTTTCTCTTATGCAAGTAAAATACAGGTATAATGTCAAAAAAAAAAAAGTCCTGGCTAGGGGCATTTGCTCACATCTGTAATCCTAGCACTCAGGGAGGCCGAGGCAGGTGGATTGCCTGAGCTCAGGAGTTCAAGACTACCCTGAGGAGGAGTGATTCCTTGTCTCTACCAAAAATAGAAAAATTAGTTGGGTGTCATTGCTGGCACCTGTAGTTCCAACTACTCAAGAAGCTGAGACAAGGGGATCACTTGAGCCCAAGAATTTGAGTTGCTGTGAGCTATAATGCCATGGCACTCTACCCAGGGTGATGGAGTGAGAGTCTGTCTCAAAAGTAAATAAATAAATAATAAAATAAAGAATCCTTGTGATTCAGGGTCGGTGACTGGATGGAAGTTCATGACTATCCCTGGCAGTGGCCATATGCTGCTCTAACTCTGTGGGGTCTCACTCCCTTTCCCCAATACCTTTCAGAGATAATATCATGTGTACACATAGTGGGATATCTAAAGTAAGAACAGAATCTGTATCTGACTCTTCACTCTCACATATTTAACCTTTTGGATAGTTCTTTGCAAGTAACAAATACTAGACCACTTCCTTTTCCATATAAACACCAGCTCAATAGTTGAATGTTAGAAATCGCTCCCTGTTAGTCTGCAAAAGCTGAGCTAGATAACAATAGAAGTAGTTGTCTTCACAAACTCGGCTCATGCCCCTCCCCCTTCTTCTTTCACTTCCTTTTTAAAAAATCATGGCACAGGAAAAAAGATTGCCAAGAACATAGGAATATTCTCAGTGTCCATTTGGTCTCACACTTGGAATAGTCTCTTGGCCAATTTCCATGTTGTGCTTGGGATTACATATAAACACAAATGAATTAACAGATATAAATTCAATTAAAACCACACCAAAGAAAATGATCTTCCCAGTGATAGTTCCTAATGTGGTTCTTGGGGTTTTTCAATTAAAACCCCACAGAAATTCCTCTCCCAGGAGACACAGACACTTAGCAGTTCCTCTTCTGCTAGGGGGTGAGGCTTTTCTGTTTGCTCTTAGTTTCAGTTACTTTACTTAGGTTGGTTAATATGTATTTTCTTTGGAATTCTTGCTAGTGGAGGTAGAGAAATTCCATGAAAATTGTGAAATGGTCAATACAGGTGAGAAGTCGTTCTTGCACGATGTTGAGTGACTACAAGATTCATCTGTGGTTGTACTTTGCCTTATACATCCCATTTTTCTGTGTTCCTTATTTATTTATTTGCAGTTTTTTGGCCGGGGCTGGGTTTGAACCTGCCACCTCCAGCATATGGGACCAGCACCCTACCCTTTTGAGCCACAGGTGCCGCCCGTTTCTTTTTTATTTTTAAACTGAGCTTGACAGCCCCTGGACTTGCACTTGTAGGTGCACTGAAGTGTTCATTAGCCCCGGCTTCCGCGTGATCTAAATATACTACAGTCTTGAGCCTTGTCAGTGCTGCTCCTCGGTTCCTCTCCGTTCATTAATAAGGTAATCATAGTTGTATATGAGGTGTGGCTCATACACAATATACGTATTTCCTAAAATTTTAATGCAAAGACTCTCACCTTGCCCAGAAGTACCAGAGAACCTATAAAACTCTCGATAGTATGTATATGTTTTTGCACGGTGTGTATATATGCATTTTTCTGGACATGGAGCCTGTATCTCATCACTTATTTAAGTGGTCTGTGATCCGAAAGGTCTAAAAACCACCGCTAGAGGAGAAAAGCTACTGACTCCTCCTGTTCCCTACCATTTACTCCAAATGATGTTCAGCTTCCTGGTCACTTCCCAGCTAAGCGAAGCAAGGAGAGGGCATCCTGCTGAGGGCAACTTGACCTCTGCTCACATTTTCAATCTACTCACAGGTTCCTTAGCTCATGCTGTGGCCGCCTCTCTGGCAAGAACGAGATCAAGGCCTATGACAGGGTCCTTTGCCGCTTACCCAGAAGCGAAGGGCTCCCAAGTCCCATCAGCAGCCTTTCTGAACACTTTCACAGCCACGCTGACGGCAGGACTGCCTCTGACAGCGTCGAGGACTTTGACCATCAGAGGACATTTGGATTCCCCGGCACCCTGGGTGTGGAGAAGACAAGTGAGAAGTTAACAAAATTGGTCAGTGTGAAAGGATTTATTCTTTACAGTGTCAGAAATCTGGAGCAAAACAGTAAGTACAGGGATCCCATTACCAGGAACTAAGTGAGGACGGTTAATGAGCTTCCCTACTCAGCATAACACAGGCATAATTGTTTCCAAAGCAGAGTGGTTTCTGCCTCCAGACATGCTGTTACCCACCAGGGACATGAATAATGAATTTTGAGGGCGAAAATAAGCCCTCTGGAAACAGTGGCTTTGTTAATTTCTCCATTTGAAGAATGACTGAAAAGATATCATTTGCTATACAAGGACCAAATAGGATTTCCTGAGATCATTTTAGTCCGTTGCTATTATAGTAACTACCTCTTACTAATTGTTGTAAAATAATTTCAGACTTGTTTTACAGCACCAGTTAATTCTTTTTGAGGACTTAAGAATTAGCTGTCTGACTAGAATGTTATTCAGCAAACCTTTCAAAGCTTCATCCAAAAATACTAAATAAATAGCTACATAATTAGCTAAAGAGCCAGAATATAACCTCATACAGTTTTACCTCCAAATAAACTTTATAAGGGGATGCTCTTCTGGAAATTCCAAGTTAACAGGTTCATTATTATCATATCTTTATTTCTATCAGCTATGTGAGGAAATTGAGGTGCTGGGCATTGCAAACCCAGCCCACCACAGCAAAGGAGAGTGCTGGGAGTCCAATCCCCAGCTCAGGGAGCTCTGCAGAACTTCATTTTGAGGTTTCAATAGATAATGTTAAAAATAGATGCCAGGGGCCCAGTGTGGTGGTTCACGCTTGTAATCCCAGCACTTTGGGAGGCCCAGGCAGGGGGATTGCTTGAACTCAGGAGTTCAAGACCAGCCTGAGAAAGAACAAGAACCCATATCTACTAAAAATAGAAAAACAAGCCAGATGTTGTGGCAGGTGTCTATAATCCCAGCTACTTGGGAGGCTGAGGCAAGCAGATTGCTCAAGCCCAAGAGTTTAATGTTGCTGTGAGCTATGATGCTACAGCACTCTACCCCTGGCAACAGAGGTAGACTCTGTCTAAAAAAAAGTAGATGCCAGGTACCCTTGCCCAAACAAAAGCTAGTTGGCAAAGCTAGAATGAGTCACTTTGTCTAGTGTTCCCCTTAACTATATGCAAAGGACTCTTAAAGAATCAAACACTCACCGTGGGGCCAGCCTCAGACAGGAACACCAGACCTGCGAGGCAGAGGAGGAGCAAGCCATGAGAAGCCATCCTGCCCAGAACTTGGGGACGTCTTTGAGGGCTGCTCCCAGCTTGGGGCTTTTATACTCACCTCTCCTGAGCTACACCACTTTATCCCTGCCAATCTGACTCCAAACCTGCTGATTCTGATTATTGACTTAGTCAACAAAGAGAGAATAAGTAACCCACACAAATATGAACCTTGTCTAGGGAGATTAGAGCATCAGCACACCAGCTCTATGAAATATTCTTTCTAGGTCATTCGACCAGCTAGATCACCAAAAGAAAACAACCAAATCAAAACAAAAATAGTTTTCTCCCTGCCTGGCTATGGGCGGTAACATTCTTGGGACTTCCCTCCCTCCTTCCAACCCTCTTACTTATTTCTATGTTTTCCATTTTCTATACATTTTTGTCTTTTATTTATTTATTTTTTATTGTTGGGGCTTCATTGAGGGTACAGAGAACCAGGTTACACTGATTGCATTTGTTAGGTGAGGTCCTTTTTATAATTGTGTTCTGCCTCCAAGAGGTGTGCTGCATACCATTTGTCTTTTATTTTCAATGACAGATGTACATTATAATTTTTTTCATGTTCAATGATATTGGGCTGCACAGGCTTAAATATGGTGCATTGGAAAATGTCCTTGCACTTGATATATGTCCATGGGTCAACAAGGAAAAACCCTTGGCAGTGCTCACATTTTTTTAAAAGCTATATTTTAGCTGAACTAAGTCATTTCAAAGCTTGCTTAGTCAGCAATTTCTTTTTCTTTTTCTTTTCTTTCTTTTTTTTTTTTTTTTGGTGTATGTATTCTACCCAGATAAGGTTCATCTGAACCCACAGAAAGATGACATATTTCAAACCGTTTTGATGAACCTGAAATGTAGAGAACCAGGTCTTCTTCTTCTTCTCTTTTTTTTTTTTGGAGACAGAGCCTCAAGCTGTTGCCCTGGGTAGAGTGCCATGTCATCACAGCTCACAGCAACCTCCAAATCCTGGGCTTAAGTGAGTCTCCTGCCTCTGCCTCCCAAGAAGCTGGGACCACAGGCGCCCACCACAGAACACGGCTATTTTTTGGTTGCAGCCGTCATTGTTGTTTGGCAGCCTGGGCTGGATTCGAACCTGCCAGCTCAGGTGTATGTGGCTGGTGCCTTAGCCGCTTGAGCCACAGGTGCCGAGCCGAGAACCAGTCTTCTTTACCACCTCTTCTGCTTTAGGCAGGCAGCAACATGATGCTCAGCTGGCTTTTACCAGAATCAAAATTTCTGGAAGGGACTGGAGATGACTCTGAGAACTAGAAGCCATGGTTGACAATGGAGTCCTTTCATCCTGTCCAAAAGACAAGTCCAGAAACTATAGTGATTTTATGATTAATTGATCAAATACCAACTCCTGGGTGTGCGTGTGCATATGGCCATACACATGTGGTTTTGTTCATGGCTAAATTAAGACAGTGTTTTGTCATTATAAGACAAATATATAGAACATAGAAAGAAGACAAACATTTGGACAAATACATGTCAAGGTCGAATCTAGTTGGAACCCTGAGAATTTGGGGGAACATTAGAAGTCACATTAGAAGAAAGTCAACAAGCAATTGTGAAGGCTAAGGCCTTTCAGGGAATAGTAGAAGGGACAGAATGACCTTCCAGTCATATGGAAGCATTCAGGAGAGGACTTGGGGAGAGTGGCTTGACCAGAGGAAAATAAAAATAAGCAAATCCAGCTGCGAGTATAACTAGAAATGAGATCTTACAGCCTTGGAGTCAAACCAGGAAGTAGGGCTGGGGAAAGTTTTTAATTTGGAGTTAGATGGCCTGAACCATCTGATCCTAGTTCTGCTGCCCAATTTCCTGGGTGAAGTATTTAATATTTCAGATACTCAGCTTACTCATTTGTAAAGCAGAAGCATCTATTTTTCTATTTCACTTCTTTTTTTTTTTTGAGATGGAGTCTTACTCTGTCACCCTTGGTAGCATGCCATGGCATCATAGCTCACGGTAACCTCAAACTCTTGAGCTCAAGCAACTCTCTTGCCTCAGCCTTCCAAGGAGCTGGGACAACAGCTGCCCGCCACAATGCCAGGCTATTTTTAGGGACAGGATCTGCCTCTTGTTCAGGCTGGTCTCTGAACTCCTGAGGGAGCCTCGGCCTCCCAGAGTGGTAGGATTAAAGGCGTGAGCCACTGCGCCTGGCCTACTTTTCTATTTCAAAGGACTTTTCTAATAACTTTTAATGTGAGATGATATTAAAACATATTATAAACTGTAAACCACTATTGGGGTGTAAAAGTATAACTATAATAATATAATTTGGTTCAGCATCTACGCCTAAGGAGAAAATCTTTTCCCACATAGCATCTCTCATTTCCAATAGTCTCCTGATTGTGGTGCTTAAAACTAGGATGAGTTTTAAGCTATCTGAGTTTTAACTATCTGAGTATGCTAGATATTTGAAAGTTCTTTTATAACCCAAGCAAAATCACTTACCCATAAGTTTTAGCACTGCACTCTGTTGAAACCAAGAATTATCTCCTATAGACCTTATAAACTAGCAACCCCAGTTGCCATCTGCTCATAGATACATTACATTTGGGCTTCAGAGTGTCTCCTTAAACATTGTGAAATAGTGAGTAAAATTAAAATTCAAGACATGGTGCATAAAAATTTGGATTTCTGGCTTCTCTTGAGAAATCAGAAAAGATGGTGAACTAGGCCCATGTTCATATGAGACAACAAGCGGAGGGTGGTCACTCTCAGATATCACAGCCCCTAAGACCTCCCTTCCTACTCTGAGGCTACACAACACTTCTCGTGGCCTGTCCTGCTTGAGGTTTTTTCTTTTGTTAGACATGTCCTATTTCTCTCATTTATGCTCCTGCTCAGTCTCTTAAAAATTCGTGATTGCTGGTCTTCCAACAGCCATTTAAGTAGCGATTGGCAGCTTATTTTCTTTTTGCCAAATAGACCTTCCCACTTCTTTGAATGAATCCTCTTCAGACATGTGGTAGTTCCTGGAATCCTTACCACCCAGAACTACCTCTGCTGCCTACTCCCATCAGTCAACATTTCTCTTCAAATGTAGCACTCTGAACCAGACACCAGATCAAACCAGAACAACTCACGGGACATTGGGACTGTTACCTCCCTTAGCAAAGGCAATCTACTATAAGTGTTGTCCCTGGGACCCTTCATCATAACACTACTCATTTTTATCTGTTGGTCAGAATGATCTAAAATCACCACATATTAGCCATCATTCTGTGCTTTGATCATTTATGAATTTTAACCTAAATATGGGAACCATTGTTTATCTCTGTTTTTTTCATTGTCAAAGTCCTTTTCATAGGTTTATCTCTGATATATCTCATCCTGTCAATTCCAACTCATTACTCCATCTTACTGATATTTCATGGTGGATTGTGTAAGTTGCAGTCTGAGAGCTCCCTCCAAGCCTCAGGTCCTTAGCCATCGCTGCTTGCCTGCCTTCTGAACTCTCATTGATCTGGAAGTCATTAGCAAAATTTGCATTTGAATGAGACAGGGGTGAAGAGAAATTGAGGCAATTAATGTGTACAGGGAGCATCAGGAATCTGATTGTAAAATCATTTATAAATCTTACAGAGATAGAGAGTATTATAGAAAAAGAAGAGAAAATTTTGCCAGAGGCTTAAAGATAACATGGGTAGTCGGTAGTCTGGAGTGGAAGTAAGATAGCCCCAGGAGAAAAGCTTTGCAGTGTTTTAGGTGAAAGAAGAGCAAGGCTGAAGCACAGAGAAGAAAGCAAAAAGGAGAGAGGTGATGCATTGTTTGTTGAAGGAATGCTTGTATGTAACAAACAATACTGACGAATATAAGGAAAGTCCAACGTTTCTTGCCTGAAGGATGAAAAGATTATAGGGTAAAACACAGACTCCCAAAGATAAAGTCTTCCTTTCCCATGTTTATTTGAGTTTGGGAAAGCCTTTTGGAAGATGGTTACATGGGATCCACAATGAGGGATAAATCACAGTCAAAGGTCACCACATTCCTGGAGACCTAAGTGGTTGCTATAGAAACTGTGTGCTGTCAGGCAGTATCAGCAGCAGTGAGGACCCAATGCCACAAAACAAAACAAAAGGGGTACCCGGGAAACATTTAAGCTTCAAGTTTATGTCTTTTCTTAGCCAGGTAGTGTTTTCTTTTTTTTTTGAGACAGTGCCTCCAGCTGTCCCCCTGGGTAGAGTGCCGTGGCATCACAGCTCACAGCAACCTCCAACTCCTGGGCTCAAGCGAGTCTCCTGCCTCCGCCTCCCAAGTAGCTGGGACCACAGGCGCCCGCCACAACGCCCGGCCATTTTTTGGTTGCAG
>CAUYTI010029359.1:0-18558 GCA_963575145.1 Galago senegalensis | reverse complement strand
GGTTTTACTCCTCTCTTGGTAATCTCAAGTCTTTAGACAAACTCCCTTTTGCAGCTGTCTCTAAGTTTCAAACTTTGTGTCTTTTTGAAGGTTGAACTAGCTTTAGAAAATAGTATGAATGCTTTGCTTGTTAATTAATAGTGTGTATGTGACCAGCCAACTATAAAAGGTGGTCTTGAACAATAAAGCTTTGCTACTTCCACCAGAGAGGTAGTCTCTCTCCTTCACTATAATAATTCCCGATGCGAGACTGCACCTGTAGTGACGCTGTCTGTCTCTCATGAAACCCCAACGCAGCATACATATTCAAAGGTAAAGTTATTACGAATTTTAATACAGTGATTGCAGAGCATTAAAACCCAATGGAGCAAAGAGACCATGTGATTGTATTGGGCCCATGAAGCTGGCCTTGCTCTAGGTTATGAAAAATGCCCCAAAGCTGAAAGTACTTAGGCTTGGCCCGTATCCCCTTTGTGCTCTGCATTAGCTTGGCTTCTGAAGAGGAACAGTTTGCAAGCCATGGCAACAAACATAGAAATAGTACAGGCATCTAGGATAGGTTGTAATGAAAGGCCAAACAGACTCTAATTTGCACTCTCTTTCCTCCTCCCCCTCAGCACCGTCTTCAGCATGTAGACCTTATAGAAGCAGTTATTAAACAAACATATCCTGCAGAGATAAGGGATTAACAGAGTTACAGCAGCCTCTTGTAAAACCATGCTCCTATCCTGGGTTCTCTTAGTAACTAACCAACCCCCCATCCTATAGCTCTAACCTTGCAAGGCCTCACTTTGCACTCAGGATTCCACCCCTCTCCCCCAACCTCAATGGAAAGAAAGTATAAAATTGTCCTTCCATTGTCATTCAATTACCAAGAATTTTCAAGTGTGAACCTTTCTCAGTATCATCTGGCCAATAAAGGACCACATACTCAATTTGAACAGGGTACTGGTGTTTTCTTTATAATTCCACTCGCATTGGGTACAACATTTGGAGGCCCCAGTGAGATATTGACAGCTGGAGAATCAGTCTCCCTGGGTGGCCCCCTGGAGAGGGCAGAAATTATAGGAGTGGTGCCCCCTGAGATGTACCATGGCCCTGTAATTTCCTGAAATACTCCTGAGGGCTTTGGAGAAACTCATATTAACTACACCAAAATCTTGGGTCCAAAACTCCTTCTTGAGAGGTAAGTGTTTTTTTTCTGTCTAAGTGTAGTTTGTCTGTTCAGGAAGTAATGTTACATTCCCAGTAATGGGCCACAAAATAGTCACTGGGATTCTGGTGAGTGCCCAGGGAACCAGGTTAGCATACAAGGAGGATGACAGGGGCCCAAGAAGAAGGCGTATGGACTCCTGAGGGCTGACTGGCAGAGACACAAGAAGGAGACATACGGGCTCCCAAGGGCTACCTGGTTCTGGGTAAGCCTGTCCCAGGTTCCTGGAAACACCAGGATGCCAGTGGTGAGCTTCAGTTTCAGAGGTATGTGTTTGATTTGTGCATGTGTTTGTTCATCATTGTTGTCATCGGTGTGTCTGTTATTCTTATTGTCTGCCCTGATATTTCTATTCTTTTTGGTTGGGTTCACAATCATGGGAACTCAATAAAGCAAACCCCTGATACCCCCCCCAGTGCATGTTAAAGAACTTCACTGCTGGCTTCTCTGATGACTATGGAGTCCAATTCTCTAAGAACCACCTCCAAGACCTCTGTGAAGTTGAATGGCCCAGCTTTAATGTAGGGTGGCCTTCCACTGGCTCTTGTGACTGTAGTCCATCAAGTGGTCATTGGGAAGCCAGGTCACCTGGGCCAGTTAATTCCTCATTATTGACCAGTAGTTGATTTTAGTCTGTAACCCCCACTCCCCAGGTTAGTGTGTGTGCAGTGTGTACAACAAAGCATGACCACCCAAGGAGAGAACAGGCTCAGACACACCTGGTAGTTGCTGAATGGCACACAGGAACTGGCACCAGCACTAGGAGATGTTTGAGACAAGGTAGAATTGGTCTGGAGATCCCACTATTTGAGTGGAAGCATGGGTCTGATCAAGCCCTGGGTGCTATATTGCTAGAAGGACTGGTGAGAGGTGAAGGAGAGGGTGTAGGTATGGTAGGACTGAGACTGGACACTGAGGATGGGGCTCTGACTTCTTCTCACAGGGTCTAGGGTAGTGTTGGTTTGCCTTCTATGACTATGTAGAATTTCTAGTACAAAATTGAGGCTGCCCAGGTTTAGAAATGAGTTGGAATTGTGTGCATATGAGTGCTAGAAACCTGCCTGAGATGGGTAATAATAGGCAGGGTTTTGTGTACTCCCACTTTTCACAGGACAAAACGAATGTGAGATTTCCCTCTGTCTGTATCCCTGTATGTAAAGTGTTTGTGATTTGTCTGAGGGAAGGAAATGAGAAGCACATGGGGAAGCCCTCCCTTTTAGAAACTGTGCTGAAACATTTTGAAAAAGAGCTTACAGGAGACTACTACAACCATGTCTCTGGATAGATTGAGAGCTTTGAATAGGAATAACTCAAATGCCTTGATGTTCAAGTGATTGTTGTATCCTTTAGGATAAAGTTGGCTTTAAACCTGTTATTAAAATTCAAATTTCAGAGATTATAAATCTGCCACCTCTGTAATATTTATAAGTTTGCTGGATTTGACTGTGAGCTTGTGTTCTTGATTTTAAATCTCTGGATTCTGTGAGGTCTAAAGGCATATTCCCTATACTTAGGCCAGCAACTACAGGGCACAGTCTAACCCACATGACCCCTTCTTCTCTGCTCCAACTTTACCCACTGGCTATTCTGAAGATAAACTGTATTTTGCAGGTTTTCTGCTTTCTGTTTTAGACTCAGATCCAGTCCTTGGTGGCCATCTTTGCCATATGGCCATGTGAGACTTAGGGAGACAATGAAAAGTCATCAGAAACAATGCCTGTGTTATGATTTTGTTATTATTTCCTTCTTCAGTGAGTCCTTGATCTCAGTGATTGGAGAGTAGTCCATAGTCCACAAATCAATGATAAATGGGATTTTGTTGGATGGAAAGGCATGCAGAGAGAGTGAAAATTCCAGAGCTTCTGGCAGTGGGGAGGAGGTCCAAGTCAAAGGTCTGTATGGCTCCTCCATCTAGGAGTAAATTTTAGCCCTCAGAGAAATTTTGGCCAGCACTCGGTAGATGGAGAAGCACCTTCACAAGCTGAATGAGTGTTTTAACAAATAAATAAATACAGTTCCTCCCCTGGGGCAAGGTTATTAGGTCTTTGCAGTTTTTTTGTAGGGATTAGGGTGTGTTCTCCCTGTTCAGGCTGCTTTGTTGTGTTCTCCCTATTCAGGTTGCTTTGTGGCTTTGCTGGAGTTCAGAGAGTGTGGCCTGCATGGTATAGACTGTTTGTGCCTAGAATAGGAATCTGATTTCTCAGCTTATCTGAGTCTGAAAAATGTAGGCGGGGGGAGGTCCCTGTCTAGCCCTGAGTAGAAAAATCCTGTATCAATGTTACACTGATATAATAAATTGTCTCTATTGTGTAAATATAATCATTTGGTTGTCAAAATTATTTGGGAAATTGAGTCTTTATCAAGGAATACAATTCTTGCCTTTTAAACCTTCTAATTATCAGCTTAGCCAAGTGAAAAATTAACTTCATAGTAAACTCTGATCCTGTTTAGTTAGTGAAAAGTGGTTTTTTGAGAGTAAAAGAAATTAGGCAGAAAGAAAAATGGCATCATGTAAGGAAAGGATCTTGTGTGATAAAGTTTGTCCTGAAACAGAATGGTTATTTAAGAAAGTGATAGGCAAGGCAATCTAGAAGGTTTACAATGTTTGTAAATTGTCTTTGAAGGATTGAATAAGATTCATAAAAGGAGATTTGTGAAGAAATTTGCATGACATCCAGTTAACTATCCTGTATTTCCTTTAGAACAGTGGTTCTCAACCTGTGGGTTGCAACCCCTTTGGGGGTTGAATGACCCTTTCACAAGGGTTGCCTAATGTCAGAAATTTACATTATGATTCATAACAGTAGCAAAATTACAGTTTTGAAGTGGCAATGAAAATAATTTTATGGTTGGGGCTCACCACAACATGAGGAACTGTATTAAAGGGTCATGGCATTAGGAAGGCTGAGAACCACTGCTGTAGAATCTTTTGACTTGTATTCTTTTTGAACAAATGTTTTAAGCATTTAATATTTGATAAAGCTTCCAAAATATAAACTCTAAATTTGGTCTTTTTGAAATATCAAGACCACTGGAATTCTGAGAAAGACATATTAGGCTTATCTGGTACACTAAAATTGTATAGAAAATATTGTCAAATATAAAATGGTGATTAATTTTGTGTGAATTGTGTTTATATGTATATTCCAATATCATAAAATATTGGTCTGTCTTAATGTATATTGTTAATAATAATTTTAATGCATCTCAGAAAGTGTTTTTTGTAACTGGCTGAGTCCAAAGTTTGTCCTTCAAGACAAATTATTGGAAAAGACTGTGGAATTATCTCAGATTCAAATTTCTGTTGTCCTTGGAAGTTAAATGCCATTGGGCTAAAAGCAAACTTATAGGACTTTAATCAGAAAGCTAACATGTCCATGAGTAATGCTAACCTAACTTCAAACAGAAAAAAAATCAGTTACATGGAACTGAGTTGATTTGGTATGGCTTTTTGTTTGAAATATTCCTGATTCTTTCTGTATTCTGCTTTCCAGAAGTCAAGAAAACCATTTTCTGTCTTTTGAGCTATTTGTAGCTTTCATCAATATACATAGTTCCAGGTAGAGTTTGAAACATTTATTTTTTCTCTCTTTCCTTTATTTCTCCAGAATTTGAAGTCATTTGTAAGTATTCTTAATTTCTGACAATACTATTTTCATAAGTTCAATAAGAATCTTTTTTGTTCTATAGGACATAATGAAGGCACTGGTTGTTTTACCAAGGCTTTGAATGGAATAGCATTTTCAGAGGTGTACAGACTGTGTTAAGGAGTTAAGGTTGACTTTATAAAGCCAATAAAAAGCCCCTTGAAAAAACTGGCCAGATACCCCTCAATAACATTTCCTAATCTGTGGTGAGTATAGAATGTCACTTTCTGACAAGTCTGGAAATTACAATTTGCTTAGGGACCTCAATAGAAGAGGAATTTACCCAATGCATACAGGTATCAAATGGCACAGATGAAACCTGGGCTCAAAGAAGGCTTTCAAGTCTAACCTGAAATTCCTTATAAAAGGTTCCAGCAAAGACAATTTTAAAGGGAGGAAAAAGCTTAGATAACTAATAATTTTTCTTGCTGCACTTTATGCAAATAATCAGATCCAGTATACTGAAAGTACAGTTTATTTTGGCAATTGAATTAGTTCTGCTATAATTTATTTTTAGTGAAGTGAGAAATTAGAAAGAGAAAAATGGTTCAAAAGGGGGAAAAAAACTATGACTCACCTGCATTAGATTCTAGCCTTATTTGCAATGCTAGCTCATAAAATGAGACATAGTTGTTATACTAAACTGATCTGTTAAATGGGACTGAGTCTGGCCAAAGAGTATAGGATTATATATAGTAGTTATATTTGCTCTGAAGCCTTAAGGCTCAACAAAGGTCGCCTGTTGGCTACACTGGAAAAAGAATTGTGCAGTATTAAACATTATCTGTTGCATCTATATAGATACCTCATGAAAAAAAAGGAACCAGAATGAGAATTTTCCCATAAATGCTGTGACTATAACACAGCCTCATAAGTGGCCCTACACCCAACTGATGTTCAGGAGTATCCACTTGAATGGTCCAGAACTTTAGATCAGTTCTGCAGGGACTCTTTTTTTTTTTAATTGTTGGGGATTCATTGAAGTTACAAAGAACCAGGTTACATTGATTGCATTTGTCAGGTAAAGTCCCTCTTGTAATTGTGTCCCATCCTCAAAAGGTGTGTCACACACTGAGACCCCTATCCCCCTCCCTCTTTCCCCTCTCTCTGTTCTCCCCTTCTTCCACCCCCCACCATGTAATAGGTCATTAATTGTCTTCATAACAGTATTGAGTACATAGGAATCTTGCTTCTCCATTCTTGTGATGCTTTACTAAGGCTAATGTGTCCCATGTCCGTCCAGGTTAATACAAAGGATATAAAGTCTCCATCCTTTTTAATGGCTAAATAGTATCCCATGGTGTACATATACCACAGCTTGCTAATCCATTCCTGGGTTGATGGGCATTTATGCTGTTTCCACATTTTGGCAATTGTAAATTGAGCTGCATTGAACAGTCTAGTGCAAGTGTCCTTATGGTAAAAGGATTTTTTTTTTCCTTCTGGGTAAATGCCCAGTAATGGAATTGCAGGTCTTATGGTAAAAGGTCTAGCTTGAGTTCTGTGAGGGTTCTACAGACTTCCTTCCAAAAAGGTTGTATTAGTTTGCAGTCCCATCAGCAGGGTAAAAACATTCCTTTCTCTCCAATCCATGCCAGCATCTGCAGTTTTGAGGTTTTGTGATGTGGGCCATTCTCATTGGGGTTAGATGATATCTCAGGGTGGTTCTGATTTGTATTTCTTTAATAACTAGGGAAAATGAGCATCTTTTCATATATTTGCTAGTCATTCATCTGTCTTATTTATTTATTTATTCATTAATTTATTTTTATTTCATTTTTTTGAGACAGAGTCTTACTATGTTGCCTTCAGCAAAGTGCCATGGTGTGACAGCTCAAAGCAACCTCAAACTCTTGGGCTTAAGTGATTTTCTTTCCTCCACTTCCTAAGTAGCTGGACCTACAGGTGCTTGCCACAATGTTGGGCTATTTTTTTCTTTCAGTTGTTATTGTTGTTTAGCAGGCCCAGCCTGTGTTCCAACCCACTGGCCCAGTTGTATGTGGCTGGCACCCTACCCACTGAGTTACAGGTGCTGCCCCATCTGTCTTCTTTAGAGAAGTTTCTATTCATCTCTCTTGCCCATTGATATATGGCATTGTTGGCTTTTTTCATGTATATTAATTTGAGTCTCTGTAGATCCTAGTTATCATACTTTTGTCTTATTCAAAATATGCTAATATCCTCTCCCATTGTGTAGGTTGTCTGTTTGCTTTGGTTGTTGTCTCCTTATATGTACAGAAGCTTTTCATTTTAGTTAAGTCCTATTTGTTTATTATTGTTGTTGTTGCAATTGCCATGGAAGTGTTCTTCATAAAGTCTTTCCCCAGGCCAATATCTTCAATTGTTTTTCCTGTGCTTTCTTTGAGGAATTTTATCATTTCAGGACTTAAATTTAGGTCTTTTATCCATTTTGAATCAATTTTTGTGAGTAGAGAAAGGTGCAGGTTTAGTTTCAGTCTTTTACATGTGGTTGTACAGTTCTCCCAGCACCATTTATTGAATAGGGATTCTTTCCCGCACTGTATGTTCTAGTTTGGTTTATTGAAGATTAAGTGGCTGTAAGATGTCAGTTTCATTTCCTGCTTTTCTATTTGATTCCAAATGTCTATGTCTCTATTTTTATGCCAGTTCCATGTTGTTTTGACCCCTATGGCCTTGTAGTACAGCCTAAAATCTGGTATGTTGATGCCCCCAACTTTATTTTTATTACTTAGAACTGCCTTAGCTATACGGAGTTTTTTCTGGTTCCATACAAAACACAGAATCATTTTTTCCAAGTCTTGAAACTATGATGTTGGTATTTTAACAGGGATGGCATTGAATCAGTAGGTTGCTTTGGGAAGTATAGACATTTTAACAATGTTGATTCTTCCCAGCCACAAGCATGGTATGTTCTTTCATTTGTTAATATCCTCAGCTATTTCATTTCTTAGGGTTTCATAATTTTCTTTATAGCAGTCTTTCACTTCTTTTGTTAGGTATATTCCTAGGTATTTCATTTTCTTTGAAGCTATGGTGAAGGGAATTGTGTCCTTAATTAGCCTCTCATCTTGGTTGTTATTGGCATATACAAAGGCTTCTGACTTGTGGACATTGATTTTATATCCTGAGACATTACTGTATCTTTTGATGACTTCCAGGAGTCTTGTGGTTGAGTCTTTGGGGTTCTCTAAGATAGTTTTATCAGGAAAGAGGAAGAGTTTGACCTCCTCTGCTTCCATTTGGATGCCCTTTATTTCCTTGTCTTGCTAATTGTATTGGGTAGAACTTCCAGCACTACGTTGAATAGTAATGGTGACAGAGGACAACCTTGTCTGGTTCCATTTCTAAGAGGAAAAGCTTTCCGTTTTAATCCATTCAGTAAAATATTAGCTGTGCATTTGTCACAGATACCTTCAATCAGTTTAAGAAATGTGCCACCTGCGCCTATACTCTTCAGTGTGCTAATTAGAAACGGATGCTGAATTTTATAAAATGTTTTTTCTGCTTCCATTGAGAGGATTTGCTTCCATTGTTTTTGCTTCTCTTAATATGATGAATAATGTTTATAGACTTGTGTATGTTAAACCAGGCTTGCATCCCTGGTAGAATTGAAATGTCTTCTTGTATTTTTCCCTTGACCAAGCATCCCTGGGATGCAACCTACTTGATTGTGATCTATGAATTTTTCAATGATAAGCTGTAATCTATTGGCTAGGATTTTGTTGAGAATTTTTTCATCTAAATTCCTTAGTGAAATTGGTCTAAAGTTCTCCTTTTTAGTTGGGTCTTTTCCTGGTTTTGGTATCACGGTGGTGTTTTCTTTGTAGAACATTTTGGGGAAGATTCCTTTCTCCTCAATTTTTTGGAGTAATTTCTGCAGTATGGAATAAGCTCTTCCTTCTTTTTATTTCTTTTTTCTTTCTTTCTCTCTCTCTTTCTTTCTTTCTTTCTTTCTTTCTTTCTTTGTTTCTTTCTGTCTCTCTCTCTCTCTCTCTCTCTCTCTCTCTCTCTCTCTCTCTTTCTTTCTTTCTTTTTTTTTTTTTTTTTTTGCAGTTTTTGGCCAGAGCTGGGTTTGAACCTGCCACTTCTGGCATATGGGGCCAGTGCCCTACCTTTGAGCCACAAGTGCCACCCGGAATAAGCTCTTTTTTGAAGGTTTGATAGAATTCTGGTGTGAAGCCATCTGGACCAGGGCATATTTTTTTGAGACAAAGTCTCACTTTGTCACCCTTGGTAGAGTGGTGTGGCATCACAGCTCACAGCAACCTCCAGCTCTTGGGCTTAGGTGATTCTCTTGCCTCAGCCTCCTGAGTAGCTGGGAGTACAGGTGCCCACCACAATGTTCTGCTAATTTTTTTTTGTTGTTGCAGTTTGGCCGGAGCTGGGTTTGAACACACCACCCTTGGTATATGGGGCTGGTGCCCTACTCACTGAGCCACAGGTGCCACCCCAGGGCATTTTTTGTTGAAAGATTTTTTATTGTTTCTTTGATCTCAGTGCTTAAAATTGGTCTGTTCAGGAGATCTATTTCTTCTTGGCTGAGTCTAGGGAAAGAGTGTGATTCTTAGGGCTGATGTATATTCTTTAGCTATGGGATGGAGAGTTCTATATATGTTTATCAAACACAGTTGTTCTAGGGTCTTATTTAAGTCTCTTATATCTTTGTTGAATTTCTGTTTACAGGATCTGTCCAGCTCTGTAAGAGGAGTGTTAAAGTTCCCTGTTATCATGGTGTTATAGGATATCATATTGCTCAGACTAATTAAGGTCTGTTTCAGGAATCTGGGAGCATTTAAGTTGTCATAAATATTTAGAATTGAAATGTCTTCTTGTATTTTTCCCTTGACCAAGCTGAAGTGTCCATCTTTGTAATTTTTAACTTTAGTTGCTTTAAATCCACATGTATCTGAAAATAAGATTGCAACCCCTCTTTTCTTCTCAATTACATATGCCTGAAAATTTGTCTTCCAACACTTAACTTTTAGTTTTAATTTGTATTTTGAGGCTTGGTGTGTTTCTTACAGACAGCAAATGGATAGTTTGTGTTTTTTAATCCAATCAGTCAGTCTTCAGTCCCCTTTTCAGTGGGGAATTCAAGTCATTAACATTTATTGAGATAATTGATAAGTGTGGTAGTTTTTAATTCATCTTATTTTGTGAAAGTCTATTGTTTAGTTTTATCTGTTGCATCATTGTGGAAGCTAGGTTCTGTCTTTTAATTTCTGGGTGCTTACTTTGCTGGTGGTCCATTGTGATGGTCAATGTGTAGAACAGGTTGAAGTATTTCCTGTAGAGCTGGTCTTCTTGTGGCAAATTTCCTCAAAGTTTGCATATCAGTAAAAGATTTGATTTCTCCATCAATTTTAAAGCTTAGCTTAGCAGGATATAGAATTCTGGGCTGGAAATTGTTCTGTTTAAGTAGATTAAAGGTAGATGACTATTGCATTCTGGCTTAAAAAGTTTCATTAGAGAAGTCGAAAGTCACCCTGATGGATTTACCCCTGTGGTCAATTGGCACTTACTCCTGGAGCTTGAAGAATCGTTTGTTTTGTCTTCATTTTGGACAGGTTCATCACAAAGTGCTTGGAGAAGCTCTATTAGAGTTAGACAACCTGGGGTCTGATATCCCTCTGAAAGGAGTGTGTGAGAATCTTTGGTGATCTTTGGGAAATTTTCATTTATATTATGCTCTAGTATGGCTTCCATTCCTCTGGGGCATTCTTCTTCCCCTTCTGGATACCTGTAACTCATATGTTTTAACACTTCATAAAGTCCCTTAATTCCAACAGCGAACATTCTGTTTTTTCTCTCTCTCTCTCTTTTTTTTTCTGCCTCTTTATCTGAGTTATCTCAAGAGCTTTGTCCTCTACCTCTGAGATTCTTTCTTCTTCATGGTCTAATCTGTTATTGATACTTTCTATTGCATCTTAAAGTTCCCTAATTGACTGCTTCAGTTTCTTCAGCTTTGCTATATTCTTTCTATATTCTTCATATAGTTCATCTCTTATTTGATTCTTTTTTTGGATCTCCTTTTGGTTATTTTCCACATTCTCAGCAGTTTCCTTCATTGCTTTCATCATCTGTATTTTAAATTCCCCTTATGTCATTTCTAACATTCCTTTATAGGTGGAATCCTCTGAAGTAGCTATCTCATTGTCCCTTGGCGGGGGGGTTGGGGGTTTGCTCTGGACTAGATTTATGGTGCCAGTATTTTTCTGCTGTTTCTTTCTCATGTGTGTTTTCTTTTACCTGTTTCCTTGCTCTAATTTTACTTTCACTTCCTCTTACTCTTTAAGTTATCGTGCCTCTGACCTAAGGCTTTGATGAGTCTTTTTAGTACAGGACTAAAAGGATGAGAAGATTGAAGAGCAATAAAGGAAAAAAATATTTTTAAAAATAGAAAAGAGAAAGGAGAGGGAGTGAGTAAAAGAGAATATTGACAAACAGAAGAGAGGCACAGAAAGTGGGAGACAGGAGTAATAAAGGAGTATAGTAGGGTATTTTGACACACACTTCATAAAACCCCCAACCTCTGGGGGTGCTGGTTTGGTTGTTTCCCTTGAGGTCAGCAGCTCTTTGCCAGCCTGAGAAGACACATTACCCCACTTCCACCAAATATAGAGAAAAAACAAAACTACTATAAATCAAATGAAAACAAACAAACAGAAAACCTTACAGGATAAAATTGGGGGAAAAACCAAATAACAGGTGAAGAAACACTAGCAAAAATGAAGTTCTTATTACTAAAGAAGGCCACAATGGAAAATTATATTTACACTAGAAAAATGAAGAGAGAAAAAAAGAAAAGTTTACAGGGAAAAGTTAAAATTAATAAAACAAAACAAACCCAAAACAAAGAAAATATATATATATATATATATATATATATATATATATCTTGCTGAATATTGTCTGGGCAACAGCTGATCTTTTGGAGTATGAGATGCTAATCACAAAGCTGATACAGCTGTATAAGATGGAGACTGGAGGCCTCTGCTGACTTCTTTGACCTCAAACCCTGCAGGGTTGAGAGCTCGAATCTCTCTGCAGCCCACTTAAAAGACACTTTAAACTGTTAACCTTGGCTAAGCAGAGACTTTCCCAGGAAAGCATGTGTCACTGGGATCTCTCCT
Source organism: Galago senegalensis (assembly GCA_963575145.1). Classification (NCBI taxonomy): domain Eukaryota; kingdom Metazoa; phylum Chordata; class Mammalia; order Primates; family Galagidae; genus Galago; species Galago senegalensis. The sequence continues at coordinate 6,583 of CAUYTI010029359.1, read as the reverse complement.
GAAGTGGCTGCCCACTTATCCAGTGTGCCAAAACCGGCCTTACTCTATGCACCTGAGGGCTGAGGCTGCAAGGCAGCTCTCCTACTGGTGAACAATGAAAGCTCCACTCTTCTCCATTTCAGTCCCAGCATTTGGTGCTATTCACAGTTACTACATCACTCACCCAAGGTCTCCCAGCCTGGCCTCACTCTGCCACCCTGAGGACAGAGTCTGTAGAGAAGCTCTCCCACAACGGTTGCTTGCAGCCCACAGCCAAACAATGATAGCTCTGTTCTGGCCCAGCAACTCAATCCCAGACCCTGGACAATGCTTAAAGTCACCTGCACTCTCAATCAAGTTCTCCCAAGGTAATTCACCCAAGTGCCAAAGTCTAAAAAACCAAAACAACCTGCATGGAAGGCCTTCCCTGTCTGCAATCTCACTGCTGTTGTAGCTACAGCCACAGCAGGCACCATGGCCTCAGACCAAATGAATGCAACCACTTGTCACTTTTCCACTGCTTTTGTCCTCCTCCTGGGGTCCAGTAGTCTCTCACTGTCTTCCTGAATCCCTAAAGGGATGTTTCTGGACAAACCTCACAAGCCTGAGGTACCTGGAGTCTTCTCTTCTCAATCTCACTGAGCTTGTTTGCAAAGAAGCTGTTACTCTGCAGCCATCTTGCTTCTCCCCCTTTCCTGTACAGACTCTTAAAGCTAATTATTATCTTAAGAATACTGTCTGAGTCTGTAGGTAGGAATAGTAATGTTCTCATTGTATGAACCTTAGCCTTGAAATCCAGAACTTGCAGATATTTGTAAGTGGCTGCTAAATGGTTTCATTCTTGTATGCTGAACCCAACATTAACTTTCTCTGTCAGTGTAAGGGAGCCAGAAAGCCATAAACATATGCAAAGTACCTGAGGTCATGCAGAAGTCAGATAAAAACCATGAGAATTTCTGTGAAAGACTGTGTGAAACATACAGACTGGCCAAATCATTATATAAAGTTACTAAGAGAGAACAAACCAATTGAATAGAAATACAGCCAAACCAAAATTCTTCAAGAGACTAAAGAAAAAACCATGGAGAAGTCTGGAATCAAGCCATTTGAACTGGCCAAGCCATTTAAACTGTATGGATCAGAAAGAAAGAAAGAAAAAGAAAAAAGAAAGAAAAGTAGAACAGCTGGGTGCTCACCCAGAAAGTAGCATCCTGGGGCAGGACCAGTTGCTTATCTCTCTAAGAAACTTGACAGGGTCTCAAAAGGGTCACCCCCATGCCTAATAACACTTGCAGTCAAATGTTATTGATAAGCCAAACATAAGTTGAATTTGGGACAAAACTTAAGAGCCTGGGTCCCACAGGCAGTGGTCACTCTTATCAACACCAAAGGACAGCATTGCTTGACCAACTCATAGCTCACTGAATATCAAATCTTACTGTATAAAAATCTGAAATTGGTTATAGAGGTTGTATGCATGAGGCCATGCACTTAGGATAGAGGCAAAGAAAATGAAGAGGCTTCTGAGGGAATACTTTTACATTCCCCTTTTGGTCACCCTTGCCAAGAAAGCTAGCATTGCGTGACATGCCACCAACACAATGCTAGACATGGACCATCTCTGCCATTCCTGGCACCTGAAACTCAATCCTACAGGGAAGCCCCTTTTGAAGATGTGGAAATGGATTATACTGAGTTATCCAGATGTATGGAAACTGGTGCTTACTTGTTCTGATCTGCATGCACTAGGAATAGATGGATGTCTTCCCCACCAGGATAAAGAGGACTCCTGAAGTAGTGAAAGTGTTGCCCAGAGAAATTGTTCCAGGATTTAGGTTATAATTCCATTTTAAATTTGACAATGAGCTATTCTTCATAACAAAAATAGTACAAATGATAGCTAAAGCTTTGAATAACACCTAAAAACTATATGTGACATGTAGGTCTCAAAGCTTGGGCAGGGTAGAGTGTATGAACAGGGCCATAAGAGCAGGAATCAGTAAACTCTGCCTGCAAACAATCTTAATTTGGTACATGCCTTGCTACTGGTCTTGTTCAAACAGGCCTCTGTCAATCCTCTGCAATTCCACAGGGACTCCCAAAAGAACTGGAAGAGACTGAATTGAACTGGTAGTTAGAAGCCCTAGGAAGAGTAGCAAGGAGGATCTCCACTTGGGTAATTAACCATGCCCTGTTTAGTCTTTTGTATCTGTACATCCTTTCTGTCCAGGGGATCAAGAGGATCAAGTCTAAGTCAAGAATCAGAACCCAGTCCCCCTCAAACCAAACCATCATCCTGACCACACACACAGCAGTGACAATAGAAAGGATCCTTGCCTGGATTCATCACAGCTGGCTGACAAGAGCTTTACTGTCCCATAGGAAACAAAGGTAACTTTTAAGATAGTCAACAAGCCCTGCTCCAGCCACATGCTAGGAGCTGGCTGTTCAACACATTGCTGAAGCCTGAGGAAACTCCTTGTGGGACTTGTCTTAATTGAACTTTGAACTTTGGGAAAAGGGGAGGAGGGATGTGATCAGGGCGCCCACACCACTGAAATAGGACAAAAGGTGACTTCTTTATAGCTTTTATGAATACAAAGACACCCAGAAGGGAGCTTGCATTCATAATCAGATACAGTACTCAACAGGTAACAAAGGGAAAAGTGAAAACCCACATATATTAGCCCCCCACCATGGTACAATTAAAGTCTGAATAGAGAATCTGAGAGAAGTCATAGTCTCTGAAATCTAAATGCTGGTCCAAACTAGGGAATCAGGAAAGCCCAGACAGGCAACTCCAAAGTTTTGATGCCACCAAAGGTGCTGCAGCAGAAGGAGCGAGAAAATTCCCAGTCCCGGTTCTAAAGCTTATTTTGATTAAAACCCCTGGGTGGGCTCAATGCCTATAGCTCAGCAGCTAGAGCACCAGCCACATACACAGGAGCTGGCAGGTTCGAATCCAGCCTGGGCCTGCCAAATAACAATGACAACTACAGCAATAATAAAATAGCTGGGCATTGTGGTGGGTGCCTCTAATTCCAGCTACTTGAGAGGCTGAGGCAAGAGAATCACTTAAGCTCAAGAATTAGAGGTTGCTATGAGTTGTGATACCACAGCACTCTACTGAGGGTGACATAGTGAGACTCTGTCTCAAAAAAAAAAAAACAAAAAACAAAAAACCGGGAGACTACTTTAGTCACCATCCTGACAAGACCAGTTATTTTTCTCCTGTTACAACTTCTCAGAGGATCATGTATCCTCAAGTAGATAATAAATTTCATTCAATGGCAAATAGCCATGGTAAAACTCATAACAATAAGAACTTGGTACAGCCAAATTCCTGCACAAGATCAGTCAATGATTTGACTCTGGACATAAGACCAGTGGGGAAAAGAAAAGACCAAATAGACCCCAATTTACACTCTCTTTCCCCCTCTCCTTCAGTACCCCCTTCAGCATGTAGGCCTTGTAGAAATGGGCTGTTAAATAAACATATCCTTCAGAGACAGGATATTAGCCCAGAGTTACAACAGACCCCTGTAAAATCACATTCCTATCCTGGGTTCCCCTGGTAACTAACCAATTCTCCCCATCCTATTGCTCTAACCTTGCAAGGCCTCATTTCCCTCTAAGGATTCCACCACTCTTCCACCACTCAGCTAAAATAAAGGTATAAAACCTTTCTTCCACTGTCATGTAAGTGCTGAGAATCTTTAGGTGTGAAACTTTCTCAGTCACCCAACCAATAAAGGACCTCATACTCAATTCAAACAGTGTACTGGTGTTTTCTCTGTATTTCCACTCATGTTAGGTACAAAAGAGAAAGGTTCATTATGAATTAATGAACTTGAAAAAGAGTTTACAGAAAAGTTCCACTCAAATGCCAAAGTAGTGTTAGTAATAATAGCCAGGCACTATGTTAAGCACTTTACATGGCTCAGTTAATCTTCTCAAATGCCTTGTGATGTACCATTATTGTATCTTTTACTGGAATGGCCATCAGAGCTGTCATCTGATGATAAAGCTCATGAACTCATGAGAAAGTGCTTTGAAGGGTGGACTAGGCACCGATGTTGGTGCATAGCTTCCCTAGGGAAGTATCTCAAAGGTGAGTGTAGTGATATTCAGCAGTGAAGTATGTAGCACTTTTTCTAGGATGAGTTTGTAAACTTAACTATCTGACCTTGTAAATATAGGCAACTCATATGAGGGGGGAAATGATGTGAATATGACTTTTGAGATCCATGTTCTTAATGAATTAAGGATACATGATAATTAAGGCTTTACTTTCTGGAGTCAAGGCATCACAGGCACAGGGATTTTGAGCCAATTTGTAAAATGATTGCTCTCTCTTCCTTTCACCCTATAGTGTTTTTGAACAACAAAAATGAAAACTGGGAAAGTAAGAATCCACATTTATTGAGCTTGTAAGGGTACCAGGCCCATAAGCATTCTACATGTTCAAAACACTTTTCAATTATAATCATACTAGATCCTTCCAACAACCTTGAGAGGCAGGCAGAATTTGTGTGTTGCTCCTTATTTTCTCCCAGAAAATGGAAGTCAGTAGCTTCTTGTCCTTGAGTAACCACAGCAAGCCCTAACTCCTAGTTTCTCAACTCCTAGCTTGATGTTCTTCCACGGCATCAGTAAGACTCCCTGAAATGTAAAATGGGTGCCCAGGGCTGTTGTCCATGATGTTAGCCTTTGATGCTGAGAAATGGAGCATATAATTGTACTTTCTTTATTGATTCACTTCACTGACCAAGAGAGTATCCCATTTCTTTTAAGTATAAATGCACCTCTTCTCTTCTCAAAGAAATCCCAAATCTCTAGAGTCTTACCTTAAAGATGGCTCTGAGCAGGAAGATGTTTTATTTTGTTTTTACTTTGTCCTTCATTTTGGTTCAATTACTATCAGGTAAATGCAAATGGAAAGGAGTTTGATGGGGCAGATGATAAAGCTTGATGTATCTTTTATTTATCACCCTGAAATTGACAGTAAAGATCAACCTTTTGTGCTTGCTTCAGCAGCACATATACTAAAATAGGAACGATACAGAGAAGATTAGCATGGCCACTGCACAGGGATGACATGCAAATTCATGAAGCATTCCATATTTTTAAAACTACAGCTAAAGCAACAAAATGATCAACCCTTCATGGTGCCTCTCATGGGGATTTCTTAGCCTGCTGGGGCATTGTCTAAGAGAAAACTGCATGTGATACTTTACCTTTTGTTTGTGTTAACATGGTCTTCCTGGCTATCAGGAGTGCTAGCCTAGAGAAAGAGAATGGAAGCAAGATTGCAAGTCTGTGATATCCTATCTCTTGACATCCCATGACATGTGTAAAGTTGAGAATACTGCTCTATATAGTATTTTTTCCTATGTCAACTTTAATTTTCAAAATGTGTATTGTTTTGAATTTAGAGTGCCAGGCAGGAATTGATTATTCCCAGCCATTTCCAGGAGGTAAGTTAAATCCTTTGTATCTAATTTTTCCTTCCCTTTTAGGAACTCTAGCACTATTAGCTATTTCTGACTTCTGGAGAGAAAGAGGGGCTAGAGACAGTAGTGAAAATATAATTATCTAAGATATCAGTCCACTAAAACTATTTTCTTCTTTCCTCTTGTTCCGAGTATTATATTTGGATTTTTTCAATATCACAGAGAAATGTCTTTATTGCTAGATTGTAATTCAGCTGTAGAGACTTGGACCCTGTATCTTTTCTGTTAGCTCATGAGATTAACTAAACCAAGGCCATAGATTTAATCTTGTCCAAACCAATTAGCACTGCTCTGAGAACAAGCCTGCACATCTCCTATGAGCTTTTCTCCTAAATCTAGCAAAAATAAATGCATGATGTTGGTTGAAGAGGCTCAAACAAAAGAATGGTTCAGAGAAAACACAACATAGTTACAGAAAACCCACAATGAATAGACTACAGAACTCTTTTCATGAGAATTGAATCTAAGTTGCTTAACTCCATCTTTAAGGATCTGTCTGGAACCACATGGTATCCCTCTCATTTTCATCTGGCAAACTTCACAGTGATATCAAGTATGCATTTTTTTAGTTCTGTAGTGTAGATGTTATTTTGCCTGCCCATGGCCTGCTTTTGACCCATGTAATATTATAAACACTTGGGGGAATAGGAATTGTGATTACTTCTTCATTAAGAATTTATTCTTTCCAACTCCATATTACAGAAGGCATGAGCTCATTGAAAAATCTGGCCTATGTTTTTTTTTTCTCTTAACAATTTTGTTATTGAATCATAACTGTGTACATTAATGCATTTATGGGGTACAATGTGCTGATTTAATATATAATTTGGAGTGCTTACATAAAACTTAACCTCACTTACTTAATCATTGTGTTATGACATTTACACTCTACCCTTAATAGATTTGACATGTATCCTTGAGGTACCCCAATTACCCTCCCTCTACCTGGCCTTCCCCCACCACTCCCCTCACCCTGCTCTATAGTTGTATTTTATACTTCATATGAAAGTGTGGATGATTATATATTGGTTTCATAATAGTACTGAGTACATTGGATATTTTTTATTCCATTCTTGAGATACTTTACTAAG
>CAUYTI010029358.1:0-22401 GCA_963575145.1 Galago senegalensis | reverse complement strand
TCTGATTGAGCATATCAGCTCCTATTGTTATGATTATTAACCTTAAGGGTAATCTTGAGAAATCTGAAATCTGAGGCATGAAAAATCTGAAATCTGAGCCTTGTATTGGGAGAGCCTCCCACTTGAGATCACACACACAGATTTCTAGAAAGGCATTAAACTCTGCTAGTTTCCTGTGGAGTAAAACTCCACCAGCATTAATCTCCACTGAGGAATTGGTGGGAAGGAGGAATTTTCCTCCCATCACTACCACAGAGGATCTTCCTCTGCAATAAGGGATATAAGCTCTTCTGCCCATATCTCAGGGCTTGAGCTACTCCCTTGATGTCTGCCCCAGGCAAATGAAAATCTCCACAGTGGGTATCTGCTTTGCCTGTTTATTAGGCAGGAAATGACCCAGTTAATGTATCTTTCTAGGTCTTTGCCATAGGCTCTTCTATGACTGTGAGGACCAGATCAACTCCATTTTTTTATTCACATAAGTTCTGTTCCTGGGCCCCTGGCCTCCAGGGCTCATCCTGCAGCCCTCCACATTCCATTCTTAGTTGCTTATTCCATTCCTAGTTGCTCAACATCTGCAGGGCCCACCCTGCAGCCCTCCTCATTCTTTCCTGGTTGCTCAACCATGTAGTACCACCTTGGGCAACAGAGCAATAAGCCCCCAATTCCTTGTTAACTAAGTCACCTTACTGCAATAAACAATAAGTTTCTATTACCTTGAAATATAGGTAACCATGTTGCACCAACTCTAGCCCCTGGTTAAGGGACTCCCCACCCCTCACCTGTACCAATCCAAATTCACCTTTACTAGTGAAATCATCCGCCACCAATGCAAATCCTCCTTTACTTCCTCCTTTACTAATGAAATCACCAACCACCAATGAAAAGTGTACTCGTATCCAACCCTACCCCTCTTGCTTTCTGTACCCCATAAAAACTTCCTCCACCCCGAGTTCGGGGCTCATCCCAGGCTTGCATGCTGGGCAGGTCCAGACTGGTCTGTAATAAATCTCATCTTATGCCCTTTACATCGGAGTGTGTCTCAAGTCTGTCCGTTTGGGCTAAGTTGGGAGGATTTCTCAGACCCAACATGACCATTTTCCTCAGAGTGCTCACAGACCCAGTAGAGGTGTTAGTAAGCTGCGTCCTCAACAAGCTAGAATGTCAGAAAAGGCAGGAAGCTTGTTAGCAATGGCTAGCTTAAATGTAAACTAGCTGACTTTTCTTTGTTCTGACTCACCCAACTTAATTTTTCTCTTTTTCCTCTTTTTCTGGGGGTGTTTTCCCTTGCTAAGGATGGGGCCTTCAATCCCCATTCTCCCAGCAAGTTTTTGTCTTATGTGGGCATATATTAGATTGTCTACTGGCTTCATACTAGTATTGATTACATTGGATATTTGCTTTTCCATTCTTGTGATACTTTACTAAGAAAAATGTGTTTCAACTTCATCCAGGTTAATAATATAAAATATACAACATCTCTGTCTTTTTATGGCTGAATAGCATCCCGTGGTATACATATACCACAGCTTATTAATTCATTCCTGGGTTGGTGGGCATTTAGGTTATTTCCACATCTTGGCAACTGCAAATTGAGCTGCAATAAACAATTTAGTACAAATATCTTTAAGATAGAATGATTTTTTTTTTCTTCTGGGTAGATGTTCAGTTATGGGATTGTGGAATCAAATAGGCTGTTTAATTTGAATTTTTTAAGGATTCTCTATACTTCTTTTCAAAGAGGCTGTATTAGTTTGCAGTCCCACCAACTCTGTAACAGTGTTCCCCTCTGTCTACATCTGTGATAACATCTGCATTTGGGGGACTTTGTGATGTGGGCTATTCTCACTGGGGTCAGGTTATATCTCAGGGTATTTTTGATTTGTATTTCTCTGATAATTGGAGGCGATTAACGTTTTTTTCATATGTTTGTTATCCCTTCAACTGCTTACTCAGAGAAGGTCTGTTCATGTCTCTTGTAAATTACCCCAAGATGGGATAGTTTGTTCTTTTTGTGTTGATTAATTTGAATTGTCTATAGATCCTAGTTATCAAGCTTTTACAAGATATTTATCCTTTCCTGTTCTGAAGTTTGTCTATTTGCTTTAAGTGTTGTGGTCTTAGCTGTACAGAAACTTTCAGTTTAATTAAGTCCCATTTGTGTATTTCTGTTGTTGTGATTGCCACTCAAGTCTTCATAAAATCTTTCCCCAGACTGACATCCTCAAAAGTTCTTCCCACACTTTCTTTTAGGATTTTTATCATTTCATGTCTTATATTTAAATCCTTTATCCGATGAAGTCAATTTTTGTAAATGGTGAAAGGTATAAGTCTAGTTTCAGTCTTTTACATGTGGTTATCCAGTTCTCCCAGCACCATTTATTGAATATGAATTCTTTTCCCCAGTGTATGCTTTTGTTTGGTTTATTAAAGATCAGATAGCAACTAGAGACTGGTTTTATCTCTTGGTTTTTTAGTCAGTTCTATATGTCTATATTTCTATTTTTGTATCAATACCATGCTGCTCTGATTAATGTGGAATTTTAATGTAACCTAAAGTCTGGTGGAGTGATTTCCTCTGGCTTTGTTTTTATTACCCTGAATTGCTTTGGCTATTTTTTTCTGGTTCCATATAAAACAAAGAACTATTTTTTCCAGTTCTTCAAAATATGATATTGGTATTTTAATGGCGATTGCATTGAATTTGTAGATTGCTTAGGGTAGTATAGACATTTTAATAATTCTGATTCTTCCCATCCAAGAGCATGGTATGTTCTTCCATTTGTTAATGCCTTTTGCTGTTTCTTTTCTTAGGGTTTCATCATTCTCTTTATGTCTTTCACCTTTTTTGTTAGGTATATTCCTAGGTATTTCACTTTCTTTAAAGCTACTATGAAGGGAATTGTGTCTTTGATTAGCTTCTCAACTTGGCTGTTATTAGCATATACAAAGGCTACTGATTTGTGGATGTTGATTTTATACCCTGAGATGTAACTGTATTATTTCATCACTTCCAGGAGTTCTGTGGTTGAATCTCTGGGGTTTTCTATGTATAAGATCATATCATCAGCAAAGAGTGAAAGTTAGGCCTCCTCTCCTCCATTTGGGTGCCCTTTATATTTTTCTCTTGCCTGATTGTGTTGGCTAGAACTTCCAGAACAATGTTGAATAGCAGTGGCAACAGAGGACATGCTTGTATGTGTGTCACTTTAATCAAAGAAACCAGGTAAACATAATAAAAAGATTAGATAGAAAGATATAGAAATTTTCTAGTAAATTAATAAAAGTTGTACAAAAAAAGTAATAAATATTTAACTTTGGAGGAGGGCCTGGTCATACATTTTTAAACTGGAAGAAAATTTCTACTTGTCATTTAATTTTTTTGTTTTGTTTGATTTTTGTAAACCTATACTTTTCTTAATATCATTTCATAAAAATTTAGGCAATCCCTATATATTTATATAAAAACTTAAAACTCTTCAAATGAATAATACATCTTCTTTATAAATATCCACAAAAAATTTACTAAAATTAACCATATGCTAGCTAAAGAAGAAGAAAGATCCAGGAAATAAAAGAAAAACAGAAGTCTTTTGGTCTTTCTGACCCTGATGAAATAAAACTAACAAAAGGTTCTAGTAAACAAAAATATGTTTTCATCCAAAACAGGGTAATGGGAATTAGATGTATACTCTAACATGAAGAAACCAAAAAACTGGACAAATAATATGAGCAACACTTTTTAAGATGCAGAAAAACCTCAAGAAACAAAAGGAAAGATCTCTGAGAGATAGTAAAAAACAAAGTGAGCCATATGATTGTTCATAGCTTCCTTCCTTGAGAGAGTTTCCAGGCAATAGCACAGTAAGGACAAACCCAGATGAAATCAAGTAGACTCCCTGAGTTAAAAGGGCAGAAATAAAGCCCATAAAAACAAAGACTTTAGTGTTTTCAAAGTAGAATACAGAAGAGGAGAGACATTGCAGAGTGAAATCCCAGAGATTCCTCTTCGTTAGGTATCAATGCCCCTGTCATGAGTACTAATGATTGCATGCATGGAATAAAATTACCTGAGGCTGGTGAAAGAACCACCTGAAAGGATCATAGTCATCAGCACTCACATAGCACAATGTCCCACCACCCAGACTATACAAATTCCTAATTCATAAGGCACTGAGCAAAGTACACAGGAAGTAGTGAGGAAAACTTAGTAATTAGCTCTAGTCTAGGCAGTACTTTGGGTTCCTAATCTTGAAGACAAGACCTGAAGGACCAAACTATTTTTAAGTAAGTTAGCATTGACTTAGAACTAAGAACAAGAATATTTATGAGAAGTCAAAATTTTTCAGTACTCAAAAGAATAAAAATTCAATATCTGATATACAGTGAAAACTTACCAGGCATGAAAACAAGCAGGAAAATATATAATAAGGGAAAATAACTAATTGACATCACCAGAAAGGTAAGGTAAATGTCAAGATTAGCAAATAAGTACATTAAAACATTGCACTTACAATGTTCAAAACATTAGGTAGAGTCATGAAAGGTCAGAAAAAGATCAGAAATTAAAGTGAGTTCTTTTTTCAGAGATGAAAACATCTATACCTGGAATGAAAACTATGGTAGATGAGATTGATTAGAGAGTAGATATTGCAAAATAAAAGATTATTGACCTTAAAAAGTATAACAAATTTTCTAAAATAAACTGTCTAAACTATCTAAAACTAAATACAAAGAGAAAAAAGAATTTTACTGTTTGCTGTGAAACAGAAAAGCGATTTAATAAACACATTTTAGAGTATCAATTAAAAGAGTGAAATAGACAAAAAAAAGTTGATTTAAAAATAATAAACAGGAAAAATTAGCTGTTTATATGTTGACTGCTACAGTAGCCATTTTAGAAATAAATATCTTCCTTCAATAGATAAAAATGAAAATGCAGAGGAAAGAGAAGCAGTTGTCCAATTTAAAAGTTCTGAATCAGAGGTGGAGCAAGATGGTGGCGGGGATGCGTCACTGGGTTAACTCTCCTCGCAGTTTCAGCATTTTTGTCTATTTATTTGTTCTCTTGGTTTCAATGTGTTTTGTACTTTGCTAAATCCTCAGATTGGCTATTTTCCCTAACTCCAATTTTCACATTCAATAAGAATATGGAGGAACAGGGGATGAGAGCTGACTGGAGCTGGTTTTCAACATAAACTCTAGTTCAGAGGGAGAGATAACCGCCAAAAAATAACCAACGAAGCTGAAGGAGAGTTGAGCTGAGAGAAGAGTTAGATAAATGCACATCTTCTCCACCGAGGCAAGCCATGACTTCAAGAAAACAAATTCCAGGTTTAGATTGAGCCCAGGTGGAATATTCTCCAGCTGCAACTGAGTGCCTGAGGCAGACAGGCTTCAGCTCCCTCTTCTGGCTGGCGACAAAGAGTGCTCACCGAGTGGAGGAGGCATTGACTTTACTTGGACCCTGGCAGGCACAAAGCCTTGACACATTCGCTTATTGAACAGGACTGGGCCACAGAGTCTGGGTTAACAGAGACTGGTGGTGGGGTTACCAGAGACTGGGGTTACCGGAGTCCAGGGGTGAAGGGAGAGCAAGATGGGGAAAGAGACATTAGCCTCCTTACTCCAAATTATCGACTGAACAGGCCTTTCTGACTCCTCAGAGCATCAGAGTAAGCCACACTTGAGCTATCAGTAGACTCCTATTATCTAGTTGCTGGAGAGGAGACCTTGTGAGCTTTCCAGCTAGAGAATAGGTACTGATCAGGTCAATAGGTTTGGATCTCTTGAACTGGGCAAATTAACTGGTGGTTGAGGGAGAATCTCTGGTGCTATCTGGATTTTCTCAGACCTAGATTGACTTCAGGTAGAACATTCTCCAGCTGTCATTGAGTGCCTGAGACAGACAGGCTTCAGCTCCCTTTGCTGGCTGGTGACAAAGACCAGTAACTGAGTGGAGGTGGCATTGACTTTACTTTGACTCTGGCAGACACAAAGTCCTGCCACACTCTCTTTTTGGACAACTGGGTCATAGCCCTGTGGGGTTACCAGTGATTGGATATGACAAAGGTGCAAGGTGGAGAAGGAGGCATCAACCTTCCCAGACTAATTTATTTGCTGGGTAGGTCCTTCTGACCTCACGGAACACTGGAGCGAGTCAGAGCTGCCAGAAGGCCCCTGCTATCTAGTTGCCAGAGACCTTTCAAACTCCACCACTTGATACCAGTGCTAACTGGGACACTTGATTTAGATCTCTTAAACAGGGCCAATCACCCAAGAACTATCCAAAGCAGTACCCTGGGTGTGTGGCTCTGGGGAGGTGTGATTTTCCTTTCCCAACCATTGCCCGCGGAGTGACTTAATCACTGATATTTCTCCACAGGTGAGACTTTAACTCAGAGTAATTGATTTCTAAGGTAGAACAGAGACCAGCCAAAAATAAGACAGAGACACTCAGCCCCACCACATCAAGTAGGTCCCCAATCTCTCTGACCGTAGCACTATACGCATCCTTGGCAAAACTCTAAAGGAAAAGGTACAGATACCAGTCCCAGCCTTTGCCCCAAAAGGCCAGTAAATCACTACTCCCAGAGCCCCCAACCCAACTTCTTCTTACCTGCTCACCTAGCCAAATGGTGTAAATTCAGCCTGGGGCAGGAACAGCAGAAAAAGTTCAGTAACATGAATAACCAGAGTAGACTGACACCCCCCCCCAAAGGATGTGGCAGATGCATCTGAAGATCCCACCCATAAACAGATGGCTAAGATGTCAGAAATCAACTTCAGAATTTGGATAGCAAATAAGATTAACAGAATGAAAGAAAGGAGGGAATTAGAATTTCAAGAAATTATTCAAAAGATTTCTCAAGAAATTATTCAAAGATATCTCAAGAAATTATTCAAAACATATCTCAAGAATTCAATGATTTCAAAGATAAAATGACCAAAAATTTTGAAACATTGAGGCAACAGTTTGTAGCCCTCAAAGATCTGAAAAATATGGTAGACTTCCCTCAGTAACAGAGTGGAACAGGCAGAAGAAAGGATCTCTGGCATTGAAGACAAAGCTTTTGAATAAGCCCAAGAGCTCAAAGATGAAAAGAAATGGAAATCAAAAAAGGATCTTTCTCTCAGAGAGCTCTGGGATAATCTAAGAAAACTAATATTCACCTCATAGGAATCCCTGAAGGTGATGAAGTTGCTTCACAAAACACATAGGCTCTTCTTCATGAAATTATGAAAGAGAACTTTCCAGACATGCCAAGAGATTCTGAAATTCAGATAGCAGATAGTTTCAGAACCCCAGCACGACTCAACCTGAACAAGACATCCCCCAGACACATCATAATTAACTTCACTAAAGTTAAGATGAAAGAGAAAATTCTGAAAGCAGTTAGACACAAGAAAACCATTACAGATCTCTCAGCTGAAACCTTTCAAGCTAGAAGAGGATGGTCATCGACTTTTAATCTCCTAAAACAAAATAACTTTCAACCCTGTATCCAGCTAAACTGAGTTTTATCTATGATGGAGAAATTAAATACTTTAATGACATTCACATGTTGAAGAAATTTGTCATAACTAAACCAACTCTGCAGGAAATTCTCAAACCTATTCTCCATAATGACCAGTGCAATCCTCGACCACAAAAGGAAATTCACTCAGAAACCTTTAATCAAATTCCAGCTTCCACAGTGGCAAAAGGATTAATAATGACTACTGGACTTTCGAGCAACTCAATGCCCAAAATTTTACCAGGATTATCAATAATTTCAATCAATGCAAATGGCTTAAAGAGGCCTAGATTGGCTGATTGGATACAGAAACTCAGACTGGACATCTGCTGTACTCAGGAATCACATCTTACTTTAAAGATAAATATACACTCAGGGTGAAGGGATGGTCATCTATATTCCAGGCAAATGGAAAGCAGATAAAAGTCGGTGCTGCAATTTTACTCGCAGATACATTAGGGTTTAAACCAACAAAAGTAAGCAAGGATAAGTATGGCCATTTTATATTTGTTAAGGGTAATTAATACTCAATATAATGAGATCTCAATTATCAATATCTATGCACCCAACCAGAATGCACCTCAATTTATAAGAGATACTCTAATAGGCATGAGCAACTTGATCTCTCCCAGCTCTAACATAGTTGGAGATTTTAACAGTTTTTAGGCAGTGTTGCATAGATCCTCCGATAAGAAGCTTAGCAAAGAAATCTTAGATGTAAATTTAACTATTCAACTTCTGGACCTAACAGACATCTACAGAACATTTCATCTTAACAAAACTGAATACACAGTTTTCTCATCAGTCCATGAAACATACACCAAAATCAATCACATCTTAAGTCATAAATCTAAGTAAATTTAAAAGAAGAGAAATTATTCCATGCATCTTCTCAGACCATCATGGAATAAAAGTTGAACTCAGTAACAACAGGAATCTGCAGATGCATACAAAAACATGGAAGCTAAATAACCTTATGCTGAATGATAGATGGGTCAAAGACGAGATCAAGAAGGAAATTACCAAATTTTTAGAACAAAATGATAACAAAGATATGAGTTATCAGAACCTCTGGGATACCGCATAGGCAGGCCTAAGAGGGAAATTTATAGCACTTCCTCAAGAGACCAGAAAGAGAAGAAGTTAACAACTTAATGGGACATCTCAAATAACTGGAAAAGGAAGAACATTCCAACCCCAAATCCAGCAGAAGAAAAGAAATAACCAAAATTAGAGCAGAATTAAATGAGATTGAAAACAAAAGGATTATAGAACAGATCAATAAGTCAAAAAGTTGGTTTTTTGAAAATGTCAATAAAATAGATAAACCTTTGGCCAACCTAACCAAGAAAAAAAAAGTAAAATCTCTAATCTCATCAATCAGAAATGGTAAAGATGAAATAACAACAGACCCCCTAGAAATTCAAAAAATCCTCAATGAATATTACAAGAAACTTTATTCCCAGAAATATGACAATCTGAAGGAAATCAACCAATACTTGGAAGCACACCACCTCCCAAAACTTAGCCAGAATAAAGTGAAAGTGTTGAACAGGCTTATATCAAATTCTGAAATAGCATCAGCTATACAAAATCTCCCTAAAAAGAAAAGTCCGGGACCAAATAGCTTTACGTCAGAATTCTACTAAACTTTTAAAGAGGAACTAGTATCTATATTACTCAATCTTTTCCAAAATATAGAAAAAGACAGAATACTACCCAACACATTCTATGAAGCAATGATTCCCAAAACAGGAAAAGACCCAACAAGAGACCCAAAAGAAAATTATAGACCAATATCACTAATGAATTGAATATTGATGCGAAAATATTCAACAAGATCCTAACAAACAGAATCCAGCAACACATCAAACAAATCATACATCACGACCAAGTGGGTTTTATCCCAGGATCTCAAGGATGGTCCAACATATGTAAATCTATAAATATAATTCATCACATAAACAAATTAATAAACAAAGACTATATGATTCTCTCAATTGATGCAGAAAAAGCTTTTGTTAATATCCAGCATCCCTTCATGATCAGAACACTTAAGAAAATTGGTATAGAAGGGACATTTCTTAAACTGATAGAGGCCATCTACAGCAAAACCACAGCCAATATTGTACTGAATGGAGTTAAGTCGAAATCATTTCCACTCAGATCAAGAACCAGGCAAGGTTGCCCATTGTCTCCATTGCTCTTTAACATTGTGATGGAAGTTTCACCTATCACAATTAGGGAAGAAAAGGCAATTAAGGTCATCCATATAGGGTCAGAAGAGATTAAACTTTCACTTTTCGCAGATGATATGATTGTATATCTGGAAAACACCAGGGATTCGACTATAAAACTCTTAGAAGTGATCAAGGAATATAGTAGCATCTCAGGTTACAAAATCAACACTCATAAATCTGTAGCCTTTATATATACCAACAGCAGCCAAGCTGAAAAAACATTCAAGGCCTCTATTCCATTCACAGTAGTGCCAAAGAAGATGAAATATTTGGGAGTTTACCTAACAAATGATGTGAAAGATCTCCATAAAAAGAACTATGAAACTCTAAGGAAAGAAATAGCTGAAAATGTTAACAAATGGAAAAATATACCATGCTCATGGCTGGGAAGAATCAACATTGTTAAAATGTCCATATTACCCAAAGCAATACATAATTTTAATACAATCCCCATTAAAGCTCCACTGTCATATTTTAATGATCTTGAAAAAATAATACTTTGTTTTATATGGAATCAGAAAAAACCTCAAATAGCCAAGACATTACTCAGGAATAGAAACAAAGCAGGAGGAATCACGCTACCAGATCTCAGATTATATTATAAATCGATAGTGATTAAAACAGCATGGTACTACACAAAAACAGAGAGGTAGATGTATGGAACAGAATAGAAAGCCAACAGATTAATCCAGCTACCTACCATTACCTGATCTTTGACAAGCCAGTTAAAAACATTGAGTGGGGAAAAGATTCCTTATTTAACAAATGGTGCTGGGCAAACTGGCTGGCAACCTGTAGAAGACTGAAACTGGACCCATACCTTTCACTATTAACTAAAATAGACTCTTGCTGGATTAAAGATTTAAACTTAAGACATGAAACCATAAAAATACTAGAAGAAAGTGCAGGGAAAACACTTGAAGAAATCGGCCTGGGTGAAAATTTTATAAGGAGGACTCCCCCAGGCAATTGAAGCAACATCAAAAATACACTATTGGGACTGGATCAAACTAAAGAGCTCCTGCACAGCCAAGAACACAGTAAGTAAAGCAAGTAGACAGCCCACAGAATGGGAAAAGATATTTGTAGGTTATGTCTCCAACAAAGGTTTAATAACGAGAATCCATAGAGAGCTCAAACGTATTAGCAAGAAAAAAACAAGTGATCCCATCTCAGGGGGGTGGGCAAGGGACTTGAAGATAAATTTCTCTAAAGAAGATAGGCGCATGGCCTACAGATGTATGAAAAAATGTTCACCATCTTTAATCATCAGAGAAATGCAAATTAAAACTACTTTGAGATATCACCTAACTCCAGTAAGATTAGCCCATATCACAAAATCCCCTTTTAGAAAGACGTCTGGAGAACACTTAGAGAACTAAAAAATAGACCTGCCATTCGATCCTGCAATTCCTTTATTAGGTATATATCCAGAAGTCCAAAAATCACATTACAACAAAGATATTTGTATCAGAATGTTTATTGCAGCCCAATTCATAATTGCTAGGTCATGGAAGAAGCCCAGGTGCCCATCAGTCCATGAATGGATCAATAAATGGTGGTATATGTATACCATAGAATACTATGGAGGTAAAGATGGAAACTTTACCTCCTTCATGTTTACATGGATGGAGCTGGAAAATGTTCTTCTTAGCAGAGTATCTCACGAATGGAAGAAAAAATATCCAATGTACATAGCCCTATTATGAAACTAATTTCATATAAGAATATGGGGCGGAAGAAGGGGGAATGGAGGGGAGGCGGGTGAATGGGTGGAGAGAGGGTGATTCGAGGGATCACCTCTATGGTTTATCTTACAAGGGTGCAAGTGAGTCTTTCAAACAGTAGAATATAAACATCTTAACACAGTAACTAAGAAAATGACATGAAGGCTATGTTAACCAGTTTGATGAAAATATTTCAAATTGTATACGAAAACACCACACTGTACCCCAGGATTGCATTAATGTACATAGCTATCATTTAATAATTTAAAAAAAAGGAGAAGGATTGTGACTAGTTCATGCTTTCTTAGGGAAAGAGCAATCTTCATGCAACCTGACCCTAAGACCATGCCTAGTGCTAATGCTGTGTTTAGTGATATTTTAAATAAATTGAATGCTCCCTAATCATACAGTTCCTTTAAAGATTGAAATCATGTATGCTGATTATTTTGCAAAATATAAAGTGCTGTATAACCATTAAAAAAAAAAGAACAAAAGTCTGAGGTTGTGGTGAGCTGTGACACCACAGCAGTCTACTAAGGGCAGCATAGTGAAACTCGGTCTCAAAAAAAAAGAATATACCAGAGAATACTATTCAGCCTATTTTCCATAAAAAATATGGAAACTTTATATCTTTTACATACCTGGATGGAGTTGAAACACATTCTTCTTAGTAAAGTATCACAAGAACGGAAAAATAAATATCTAATGTACTTAATACTAATATGAATCAAATATATGAACAATTACATGCTCTTATGAAAAATAAAACACAAATACAAGTACAAGGTCACAAGGAGAAGGGAGGGGAAGCAGGGAGGAGAGGGCAATTGGCAGAAGGAGGGAAGGCATGAGGCAGGATCTCACCTAATGTGCACATTGTGAGGGTGTGTAACACACCTCCCAGGTGACAGGCTCTTCTACAACTGAAACTTTACCCTGGAAATGAGAACAATGTAATCTAAACATTTGTACCCTTATAGTAATTTGAAATTTTAAAAAAAGAACAGGAATTCTTAATATTTCTTAAGTAGGAGAATGACATGATCAGATTTGCATTTTGAAGAGATCATTTTGCATTTGATATGAAGACTCAATTCTAAGAGTGTGCCCTTTAGGCTACTTTTTCATATGAAATGTATTAATGCAGCAGTTTCACAGAGAAAAGATGATAATTGGACTAGGGGATGGGGAAGAAGTAAAGCAAATAAATTACTTCCAGAGTTATTCAGGGAGTAGAATGACAGGATTTGTTAGGGGGCTACTGGACATGGGGGTGAAGGAGAGAAAAGTGTCGAGGCCAACCCCTGTATTTCTGGTTTGCATGACTAGATGATGGAGCTAATCCTGAGAAAAGGAACACAAGAAGAAAACGATATTTGTGCACTATTCTCTTTCAATGTATTGCTATATATGTGTATATTTTATATATCTGTTCAAATATCATCTTTCAAATTTTGTAATTGAGAGATTAAATGTGAGTTGAGTTAAGGATGTTTTGTGAAGTTTAGCATATGTGGATATGCAATAAACCATAATATTCTTTATCAAGGCTCCACCACTTACCAGTTAGTTGATTTTACACAACTAACTTAACTTTCCTATGTTCTAATTTTTTCAACCATAAAATCAGACTAGTACTATTATTGCCAGCCTGGGAAGAAACGGCAATCCATCCTCTCTCTTTAATAGAGGGAGGCCCCCCCCAAAAAGAAGAAGGTGACCTAGTTAAATCTTATGAACACGATAATGACAAACATCCTGGCAAATGTATTAATTGTCTTTGCTGGTGAGACATCCTAATTTATGGAAAACCTTTAGCAGGGTGTATCTAGTCTGTACTGATTGCTTATGATAAGCAACCTGGAATCTAGGGATTTTGTGTGTCATAGCCCTTGAAAATGTCATGTAATCCAGTAACCATCTGAGTATAAAATGGAAAGTGTTATTACTAAAAAAGCTCACTCTGGCTCAGCGCCTGTAGCTCAAGCAGCTAAGGCGCAAGCCATGTACACCAGAATGGGCAGGTTTGAATCCAGCCTGGGCCTGCCAAACAACAATGACAACTACAACCAAAAAATAGCCGGGCATTGGGGGCGGGGGCCAAACACCTGTAGTCCCAGTTACTTGGGAAGCTGAGGCAAGAGAATAGCTTAACCCCAGGAGTTGGAAGTTGCTGTGAACTGTGATGCCATGGCACTCTACTCAGGGCAACAGCTTGAGGCTCTGTGAGAAAGAAAGAAAGGAAAGGAAAGGAAAGGAAAGGAAGGAAGGAAGGAAGGAAGGAAGGAAGGAAGAGAGAGAAAGAGAGAAAGAAAGAAAGAAACTCACTTTAATATAAGTAATGCAGCCCCCTGCATTATTTATTTAAAGACTTTATATGTTAGCTTGTGCCAGAGTGAATCCTGATACAGCCAGAGAGGACACAGGAATAGTGTTGGTGGTCCTGGAACTCTCCCTGCCAAGCCTATACCTTGTGATTCCTTGTAATGAATATTGGTAAAGTTTACCACAGAGTAAAAGTCTCTGATTTATGTATATCTCATTTAACAATATAATTCTTTATGTACACATATTTATGATCACTGCCTCAGAGGATTGCCTGGGGATAAAATGAGTTAACACTTGGGAAAATTGTCAAAATAATGGCAAGCTCATAGTGAGCACTCATTATTACTATTATTAACATATTATTATAATCCCAAGGAACAACACGTGTTATCACTTATAGAGTGAATATCATGCGACAGGTACGTATGCTAAGTGCCTTGCAAGGATTATCTCATTCAATCATCCAAAAGCCATGTTCCTTCTATGTTTATTATCATTTTATATAAATGTCCACTGGAAGGGCCTTTAAGTAGTACGTTAATATGATGAAAGTATAATTTATTAACTAGCACCAATATGACCTTAAGACATTGATGCAGTGACTTCCACCCAGGGAATTACTAATATCAGAAGACATGAAAAATAGAGAAAACGACCTCATCTCTCCTTCACTCCATTTCTCTAAATGTGATGAATTTTTAATGCTGCACTGGCCAGAACACCCCATGCTGCCCCAAAATGGAGCATAAAATATTCAATTCCGAAACAATTTAAAACTAGAATTTCAGGAAAATTATCATGACTCTCTTTTTTCTCTCCGTACTCCCAAATGGTACGAGATATTTCAGCTGTTGTTGCTTTTTCATAAACAACAATAAGGACAAGCAAAGAAAAGAGAGGGCACAAGTCAATTCTATCACTTTTCTAATGGTAATAAATAGATGAACATGTATGACAAAATACTACTTTAAAAAGCAAAAGAATGATTTGGTTTGAAATTATATTTAGAAATGACAAAGGCATGTCACACCCTGTATTACACAAGTGATCATTATAAGCTATAAGAACTCAGTTTATTCTACCCCATTTTATTCAGTAAGGACATTCACTTTTTCTTTTTTGGGGACAGAGTCTCACTATGTTGCCCTCAATAGAGTGCCATGGTGTCACAGCTCACAGCAACCTCAGACTCTTGGGTTTAAGTGATTCTCTTGCTTCAGCCTCCCAAATAGCTGGGACTACAGGCACCTGCCACAATTCCCAGATATTTTTTTTTCTTTTCTTTCTTTTTTTTTTTGCAGTTTTTGTCCGGGGCTGGGTTTGAACCGCCACCTCAAGCATATGGGGTGAGTGCCCTACTCCTTTGAGCCATAGGCACTGCCCAGGCCCGCTATTTTTTTGCCGCAGTTGTCATTGTTGTTTAGCAGGCCCAGGCCAGGTTTAAATCCACCAGCCCCAGTGTATGGGGCCGGTACCCTACCCACTAACTTACCGCTGACATTCATTTTTTTAAAATATGTTTGTAGATTGAACAGTCAACCAAATCTCCATGATTTTTTACAAAAAAATGTAGTACTGAGAATGAAATGATGAAAGGACATTAGTTCTGGAGCTGATGCAGTCAAATGAAAGGAGATTATCCAGTAATGTTACCCAGAAAGCAGTAAGGTAGCTATGTTTCTGCCAATTTTTAGTCAGAACAATTTTTTTCTGACAAAAAGAGTACACCACAGCCTCTCCCATTATAGCAAAAAGGGCAACAGCAAAGAAAAAGGATGGGTGCACAGCTATCATATTAGTAAAAGATTACATTGAAAGTTAAGTTCTTTGGATTGCAGATATACAGAGGTAATGAAATGTAGGAAAATAGTAATAAGGTCCTAGATACAAAAATACTACTGCTCCATGGCAGATTTGCAAAGGGTAAGAACCTTCTAAAGGAAGATTAGGAGGACTTGGAAGAAAAGAAATCTAGCGAGGACCAGAACACAGAAGAATGCTGGTTAAAGAGGAAATGGAAATTGACCTCAGTATCCAATTTGTGAAGAATTTATATTTAAGTTTACATACCTATAAATACGTCAACTATCCATGAAAACACATATTGTTATTTATTTGATTGTTGCTTTTCAAAGTCTTAATGTAAAGAATTTCTTTCCCTAAGTACTGCTAGAATGAGATCCCAGAACTGAAAGGACTCATTTAGTGAGATAATACAACACTGGCCTTCAGCATCCTGCACATTCTTACAGGGTACACCAAGAATGCAAAGCCCTGACTGTTCTTTGCCTAGCCCATTTATCATGACTGAGTTTCGGGCAAGCAACCTTGAGTGCTAAAGTCAAGGCTCCAGACCGGACAAAGAGCAGTCTTGCATACTACTTCCTATAAAAGCAGTGGAAAATACCAAGTTTAGTGTTGCTGTCTTATAACAACCTACTGCAAATGCATGCTTCCAAGAGACAAGAGGAACCAGTAGACACATTCTGACACCCCTGCATCTTGCGCTGAGTTAATAAAATGCTTCCTCTCTGATCCAGAAGGCACATGACTTTCATCAGCAGGGATAAAACAGCTGATGAAACAATTACAACCTGACTATCACCTTCCAGGCATAGTAACATCAAATCATGGAACACACAAACTCTTTGAAACTCTACAAAAAAGATCCCAGTGCCCAGAATAGACAGCATAAGAGAAATAGCATGTCTCATATAATGCATTCGAACATTCAATAATTTGTTTTTCCCATAAATCATATAAATTACATTTAAAACCGCACTGAGTCTCACTAAGACATGACTCCTAAGCTATCAGAGGCAAGTGTATAGGCTTGTTCTGACAATTTGTTCAGCGTATTCCACTTTATAAAGTGTTGTTAAAATACTATAAACTCCTAAAGGAGGAAATAGATAAGATGATAACAAGATTGAGGAAAAGAATATGTCCGAGGAAAACCTGGATAGTCGAGAGAGATTGAGGACACAAGGATACGAATGATGAAAGTATCACAGAAGGTGAAATGGGATGAAAGCATCTGGATTAACAAAGGGGAGAAAAATATCAGACAAAAACTTTTTTTTCTGTGGGAGAGGAGGGAAATTAAGAGAGTCGGAAATGATTGTCCTCAATCTTTTCAATGCGGAAAGAATAAAAAAAGGTAGGTGTGTCGTGCATAATTGCTGGGAAACACGAAATATTTAGAGATAAATATAAAGCGTGTTTAACAGCAATGAGAGCACAGCTGAGGGTGGATAGCAAGAATTAACAGTGTAACCAATTAGTCTGGGCTTAAGACTCATCTTCATAATATTTGAGCAGTCTGAGAACTGGAGCAGGAGCATTGAATTATAGGGTTGACCCAGAATTTGAGTCTAACTATAAAAATTTAAATTAGGTAATGACAAAATAAATAAAAAATAAATTAGGGAATGTCTATGGCCTGAAGCTCCTGATTAGTTGAAACTTCATTCTTTACATTAAGAAGGTCTTTTATTAATCGTATTATAATCTACAGGGAGCTAAAGCTACTATTGTATACTTTGTATATCATTGGTAAGAACCAAAAAACCTTGGAATAGTGCTTGCTTCAACAGCACATATACTAAAATTGGAACAATACAGAGAAGATTAGCCTGGCCCTGTGCAAGGATGACACACAAATAAATGAAGCACTCCATATTTAAAAGAAAACCTTGGAGTAGAATAAATGAATCATTTAAGTAACTATAATTTGCATCTGCTGTAAGTGAAACTAAATAGACTGATTAATTTATCCTTGCGATCTATCACTTTTGGATTTGGCCAATACCATAATATGAAACCTAATTATAAAATACTTCAAGACAGAGAATTTTTTTGTTAGACAAAGTAGCCCTGACTTACCCTATAAATGCTACTAAAAGTGGACAGGCTTTCTTTAGCTGCAGGACAATATATTTGTGGATTATACTCAAAGTTCCCATTCTAAGCTTTTTTTAAAAGTTCTCATTATACTTTTATCTCAAACAAAATAATAAACAACTAAAAAAACCAATTTTCAGCTTTGCCATCAGTCTCACCTCTCTCCTTTAGTGGGCCCCTTTGTAATACAGAAACTCTGTAATTAGCACTTGTAACTTTATTATTCAGCCCAAGAATAATAAATACATTTCATTTAATATTCCTTTAATATCTTTGATACTTTGATTAGAAATTTTCATTGCCATAAACTTACCATAACTCTTCCATTTTCTGTGCTTCCCAAACCAAGCTAGGATGCAGACTTGGATAGTTGAGAGAGTATATACTCTGCCTTCTGCTTGTAATTACCAGTGGCAATTCCGACAGCAATTCCAACCAAGACTTTTACCTTTTCACATTAGAAGAGAAACAAGGAAATGAGGGAGGGAGGAAAAGAAGAAGGGAGGGACCCCGGGTGAAGTTTGAAGAGTATAGTTTGATAAACTCCTACATTGTTGATTTTTCTCCACCAAACCACCAATTGATAAGAGAAAAAAAAATGTTTGTCGCATGCCTGTTATGTGTCTGATTACATTATATACACTAGATTCTTTAATCCAAAGAACATCTGTGAGAAGAGGCAGTACTGTCCTCATTTTGCGATGAATGAGATGAGGTCCACATAACATACCCAAGGCCAGAAATAAAAGAGAGAGTTGAGTCAGTCCAAGGGGCTCTGTTTTGAAAATCAGGAATGTTTCTTCACTAACCTGCAATTGAATGTGAAAACATATGCAACATATTGAAAAACAGAAAGATAATTTGACCTGCTTTGTTCCCAATTCTCTGGTTCTTTGCTGCCACCACAGCCTACCTTTTAGAACTAGCAGAAACACTTCAGATAAACACTCTGACCTGTTCTTTACATGAAAGTGCTTTATAGCTGAAGCTGACTCAGGCGTATTTTCCTAAAATACAAATCTTTTCCTCTACATCGGAGCCTATAAAAGACTATTACATTTTGTTTTATCTAAGAAATAAAGCTCCCTGGTTATACCCCTTTGAGAAGATACATACAAAGCCTCAGAAACCAGGCAGTAAAACATTATACAAAATATTTAATACCTACAGCTTGGCAATGTTCACATAGATTTAAGAAAACTCTCCAGCAGATATATCTGTATCTATACATAGATGTTGATATGTAGAGAGAGAGAGAGAGATTCTAGTAATAGTAAACACATATAATTCCTAAAGATTTGTGACACTAACAAACTTATTTCTGTTTAAAAATAAGATATATGTCAAATGAGCATATCATTCCTATGTATACCATCTAGGGGTTACATCCTCCTATCCCAGCCAGTAAAGGCCTTGGTTGTCTTTGACCAGAAAATTGTTGACCAGTCAATATTCAGTGGCACACACAAGAGTTCTGAGTCCCTGTTATAAATGAGTGATGAGAAGACACTCACGTCTAGTCTCAACAGGTAGGTGATAAGTAAGTTAATAAAAAAAAAATTAGACAAAAGTTAGTGTTCCCACATACTATATTTTTCTCTATATCACCTGTTTATAATTTTAGGGAGTATAGGGGGAACTATTACAGTTTTTATGCACTCATAAAGATTTATTAGGTGAATTTTTTAGGTTTGGAGTCCCACCCCCACCCCACACCACTTCTTTATTTTGAATTTAAGTTTAGCCAGTTATGACTACTTTGGTCTTTTGATATTTAAAAAAAAATCTGATTTAAAGTTTCAAATTGTATTTGAATGTAACAACAGGTAAAATGTCTATAAATTTAAAAGATGATACTGCTATTCAGACTCCTGTTAGGCAAAGGGGCAAAAACTTATTGCCTAGCTCTTATGATAATGGAAATCTCTGAGATAGCAGCAGTAATTGCTGCATGATGTCAATTGAATAATAAGCCTTGATTATCTTCAAAGTCTTCAGATTCCTTGATAACCTCATATACCACCCAGGCCCCTTTACGAGGTAGACATTTTGCCCACAGGCATTTCACTCTCAACTCATCTAAGTCCAAGCTTGTCCTTGAATCTGCATTGAGGTTGCACATTTGTTTCATTATAGCTTTAATTATGAACCTAACACTGTTATCAAAGACTTTCAAGACTAATCTCATTATGCCCTTTATGCCTGTTGATTTTAGCTGCCACAAAAAGCAAAGTCAACTCTCATCCTTAATTCCCATAAGGCTCTGATCATCTCCTCTTCTGACCCCTTTTCTTGGCCTACCCAACTTCTGAAATCTTTCCAATATGTCTTCTGAGACTCAGACACTCATCAGCAAAATCACTTCTCTGAACATCTCTTTCATTTCTTTCTTTAAATGTGATCCACCCTAGAGCCCTGTCCTCTGAAACTCATTCAAAAGGTAGATGTTCTCTATCCCAAACCCTACTACTGCTGGGTCTAGAGGTTAGGAAGATGGCATTCTTGCTTCCTGTTGCTCCTTCTAGACTACCCTGCCTCTCTCCTCCATTGAAAGATCAATTTAAATGTTCTTACATCAAACTACAACACTAACTACATCCCTCCACTGCAGTGTTCAAACAATCCCATGTCTTTCTCCCTCCATTGCATTCCTTCAAGATTTCTGCTCCTGACTCTTGGATACTGTCTCAAACCCTATTCCTGTCATGATTCTCAGTTAACTTCAGTGTCTACATAGATTATCATTCCAATACATTGTTACTCACTCCCTAAACCTCATTTCTTCCAATGATTTTGTTCTGTACCCTACTCCAGCTATTTACTGTCATGGTCATACATGTAACTTTACCTTTGTCCAGTAATTATGGCCCCTCTACCATCTCAATTTGAAACATTCCATTTTCTGACCATTACTTCCTATATTTTCAGTTCACTACCTCCAGCTGGAATCTGGAACCCACCAGAACCTACAATTCATTGATCCTAACATCTTTTCTTTTCTCTCACCCCTTACATCCTCAATTCTATTTTTATTCATCTTAAATTCTATGGTTTGTTATAACCATTCCCTTGTATACATCCTAACTCTCCTAACTCTGGTTCTATCCATCTCTCTACCTATTCCATGTTTATACCTGTACGTGTGTGAACATGGCTAGAGGATGAAAAAACAAAACAAACAACAACAACAAAACAAATTGACTTGTCTCATTAACATTCAGTATCTCTAACTTCACAGAGGCCTTTAATACTGGATAGGACTCGTACTGTATTTCCATTCTCCTAAAGAACTATTACATAGATTTTCCTCTTTCCTAAAATGACCATCTCTTCTTCTGTCAGTCTCATTCTGAACTGACAATCTTGCTTTTTATTTTACTGAGAAAATACAACCAAGCAGAGAACATCTGAAAACGCCCACAACCACATTCACCCAATTACCTGCAACTACCATCTCTCCTATTACTGTGACTAAACTTTTTCCAGAATACCATATTCTCTTGGTTTTCCCCCTATCTCACTAGTAGCTCCTTCAAAGCTTTTTCCTTTGTTTCTTCCTTGCTATGATCTAAATGTATGTGTCTCCCCAAAATTTATACATTGAGGACAGTGCCTTTGGCTCAGTGGGTAGGGTGCCGGCCCCATATGCTAAGGGTGAGGGGTTCAACCGGGGTTCAAACCCAGCCCTGGCC
This sequence comes from Galago senegalensis, assembly GCA_963575145.1. NCBI lineage: Eukaryota > Metazoa > Chordata > Mammalia > Primates > Galagidae > Galago > Galago senegalensis. The sequence continues at coordinate 994 of CAUYTI010029358.1, read as the reverse complement.
AGCTAAAAGAGCAATGAGAATTGCAACAAAAAATAGCCGGACATTGTGGCAGGTGCCTATAGTCTAGCTACTTGGGAGGCTGAGGCAAGAGAATCACTTAAGCCCAAGAGTTGGAGGTTGTCACAGCTGTGAGCTGTGACACCATGGCACTCTACTGAGAATGACATAGTGAGACTCTGTCTCAAAAAATAAATAAAAAAAATAATAAATAAAATTTATATATTGAAATCTAACCCCAAGGGAATGGTATTAAGAGGTAGGGCTTTTGGTAGCTGACTTGGTCGTGAGGGCAGAACCCTCATAAATGGGATTAGCGTTTCTGTAGATGAAGCTCAAACAGAGCCCCCAACCCTTCCACCATGTGAAGACACAGAAACAAGGTACTATCTTTGAAGCAGAAAGCTGTCATCAGACATTGAATCTACTGATGCCTTGATCTTGGACTTCCCAGACTCTAGAACTTTGAGAAATAAGTTTCTATTGTTTATCAATTATTCTGTCTCATATAGCAGTCCAAATAAACTAAAACACTTATCTCTCAAATATCTTAATATTGAAGTTCCAACTTAGAGCTTATTCTTGTCTCTTATCTACACTAATTTCTTTAGTAAGCTCAACCCCCTCATGCCTGATGAACTTTGGAATTTTATCTCCAGCCTTAACCTTTCCCATGAACTTGAGAGTTATATATTTAATAATGTACATTTTCACTTAGGGATCTAATAGACATCTCACATTCAATTTGTCTGAAATGAAGTTGATCTGCCCCAAACCTGCTTCTCTGACAGTCTTCACCATCATAGTTAGTAGTTACTACATTGTCCAAGGTGCTCAGGCAAAATATTTGAAGTCATTCTTTTTTTTTTTTTTTTGAGACAGAGCCTCAAGCCGTCCCCCTGGGTAGAGTGCCGTGGCATTACAGCTCACAGCAACCTCCAACTCCTGGGCTCCAGCGAGTCTCTTGCCTCCGCCTCCCAAGTAGCTGGGACCACAG